>OZ023281.1:16224589-16432089 GCA_964007245.1 Hypomecis atomaria | reverse complement strand
AGTGGCTAGCCCTGGTGTCAGAATTTTTGAGTGACCTGAAGGCCTCTGGCTCGTGGCTCAACGGCATCACATTACTTAAGCAAGAAATAGCAGGAAGTTTCGCTCTGATCACCTCAACGATCGTGCCGGGGAATATGCTCTGCTTAGAGTAACGTATATATAAGTAACTAACTATAACTATATATTTGTACCTACTTTAGTTATTTATTCTCTAAGATGCTCTGTTATACACTCCACTAGCTTTTCGGTGAAGGATTACAGAGTGAAGCACACTGCATACATCCGTAGAAGAAATTCGATTGCGTGTGTGAATCCACCGACCCGCACCAAGCCAGCGTGGTCTATATAATAATAATTTATAATAAATATTAGGGGGACATCTTCACATCTTACACACGGTCTCTGACCCCAAACTAAGCAAGGCTTGTGATATGGCTGCCAGAGACTGATATACCACATGTACATATTTTTTAAAACATACTTATATAGATAATACCTAAATAGCACCCAGACAGAGAGCAAACACCTATGTTTATCACTTAAATATTTGCCCTGGGTGGAAATCGAACCCACCCCTCTTTGACCCAGGACTCAGGGTCCCTAACCACTGAGCCACCGAGGCAATCACATATGACCCAAGCACCCTTCATGAATAGGTTTATGTTTAGCAGTGGACCATGAAAAAGACCAGTACAGTACTACTCTCCCCTTACCGGGGACGATGGATCTTGATTTGTGTCATCTGGCCCAGTAAATATATATCACCGGGCCAGTTAAAACTTATTTTTCCCATGTGGCCCAGCGCCGGGCCAAAAACCGGGCCAGATGGGATACACTCAGTTTTCGCTAGCTACGATTTACTCATTTCCGCCTACCTACAAACACAAATATACAAAACAAAGAAACCAGCATAAAGCTGCAGACGACAAGGCTCCTTCTCGCCTCCATAAAGTGTGTCGAGTTAAGCATCAGATAGCAGGAAGTTTCGCTCCGATCCCCTCAGCGATCGTGCCGGGGAATCTGTTCTATTAGTCCCCGAGCCAGCAACAGAATTCTTCATGTACCTATTAGTACGTATCTCCATATTAATGTTTTCAAGAAGAGACCTCTTTTAGTGATTTAACCAAGCAGTGTGCAAATATTAATTTTTGGGAAACACTAATTTCTGAGATTCAAGCTCTTCATATCTCAGAAGTGCTGTGCTATGCTTCGCAGTGTTTTTGTACAAGTAGTTATAGTTCAAAGTTCTGGGTTGTGCAAACGTATCACAGCCATTTGTAATGTTTAACATGATGCGAACGCATACTGCCAGTCTTGTCACTCGATCGCTTAAAACAGGCCCGATTAAAAAGGTTATACCTACCTATGCTTCTACCTTACCTACAACCACAGATACCTAACCTACATTGAAATTAACTTATGTAACTAGCCTGGTCACCGATAGATTTTCATGATCAAGATCATATGGGGCGATAATAAGTTCGTGGACTTTATAATACAACGCATGTAAAATCCCGTGAACGTCAGCTGCGTTCCACGTAGGTGGGGCATCAGATGACAATCTTTCGAGCGAGATGTGAGATGTATAGCCAACTGATTGACATTTTAAAAGTTGTCGTCCAAGAGAAAATGGCTGACAAAATTTGTACCTGACTCGGGGACTATATCGTCGAGCTGTAAACTAGCTCCATCTCGGTACGGCGCACGGCTAATTATTACATACCTACGTGCAGTAGGTACACGAGTTTCCAGTTGGCACGTAGAAAATGTATGCGAAGAAAACCTAATTTAGAAGTTCCGAAGGATTGTTATGCCTTTTGAATAGCTTATATTCTAGAATAACGTGAATTCGTCTGGGACATCATTCGCGAAAAAACCACGTACCTAACGTGCACAGAAAATAAAAACATGGAGGTAGTTGAACTGACAACATTTCTCCTTTCTGGAAGTCAATTGACAATAATTTGAAGATATCTCAATCCATGTCAAAATCTCTAGAACATGCAGAGTTTCGGCAAAACGGCGCAACTAGAGTGCGCAAAACACAACTCTGAGCGCGACCGGTGGCACTACGCACGTTATATTGATTACACATCGAATTCCTTAGCAGCACCGAGTTAGTTCCCAATTTTGGCCGTGCGCAAAGTTATCTTGCGAGCACTTTATACTTACTGTGATTACAACAAGCGTCTGGATTATGAGAAAACACGGACGTGGGGTTTCGCTCGGGGCCGGCGCTAATCATAATAAAACAACTTCGTAATTAGCAAGCTGTCTGTTTCGAATACATCTGCCTTCTTTTCGACTTATTTGCTGATGAATCTCTAGAAATGATACCTACCCATTTTATCATCACCATTTAACCTAGTAGATGGCTGTTTTCCCATAGCTAGGTCATACGCGTAGATTTCAATGATAACGATAAGCTTTTATCAAGCATAAATCATTTTGTATTTTCCTGTTTTGTTTTCGTCAAATAAACTGCCTATTGTCGATGATAATCGATTGGAAGTTGATAACTAAGTACTTATAGTTTTGGTAGGGTAGGAGGTACTATGTCTACATTGTAGGCGTAAAATGTAAATCCTACGCTACGCTTTTTGAACTGGTCAACGTTTAAAACGGCGGTGTTACTGGCATAAAAGTCAGTTCTCCATGCGATGTGCTCTTACCTTTGTATTTCAAGTAATTCTTTGACCTGGTGTTGCTACTTTATCGATCTCATGTCCTTCTCTATTCCTCATTGTAAGAGAGCCACAATAAATTCTCATTTACCCTCTCAGCAGACACTAAACTCACATTGTTAGTAAAAAGGTCTAGAATAAGTTTGCAACATTTGAATTAGTTGACAATAACTTTGAGGCAGTAATAAGATATTTTTGGTGACATAGCAGGCAAGTAAGTATGTAGTTTTCCGGATAGGTACTACGCTGCCCTGCACAACCAAGTGGGGTTAGATAGATGTGATAACTACGGCGCTGAGGATACGATGCTTCAGAATTTGATTGCAATCCTTACTCCTTACTAATATTATAAATTCGAAAGTTTGTTTGTTGGTTTATTGGTTTGTCCCTCTTTCATGCAGAAACGAAGCAACCGATTGACTTGATTTTTGGCATAGTCATAGTTCAAAAGACGGAAAGTGACATAGGCTACTGTTTATCCCAGAAAAAAATATATATTTGGTATACCGGGTTATTTCTAATCAATTAGCATTTGAAAACGTCGAACAAAATAACAAAAGTTGTTAGTTTTGACGTACAGAATAAGCCCCTAAAAGGATGCTAATTAATTAGAAATAACCCTGTATAACCAAAACGCAAATACCAAATAACCAAGAAGCAAATACCAAATAACCAACCAGCTAGTATAAGAATAAATCTGAATCCACAATACGTACCTAATACTTAAAGCTTGTGTGAGAGATGGGGCCGAACAGTCTACCAGTTAATAGAGTCGAACTAGAAAATCATTATCGTCGGCATAATGAAGATCGCAGCGGTTATTCAAACGGTCCGCGTGGAGTGGTCATTACTCACGCCATTTGTCGCGCTAATGGCCGCGCCGCTCCTCACGACTCACTTTATATCTCGTAAACCTGTTATTTCACCGAGGGCTCCGCTGACGACAAATCAAATAGGCACAAGGCTATTAAATGTCACCTACAGTCACCAATTTCAGGTTGATTGCCAGTTACTCTTAGTAGCATCTTAAGCCAAATAATGATTAATTTTTCGCAAAAAACAGCATGACTTCACCCGTGTACAGAATTCGCGAATATTTCGCACGGATCGATGTTACATTTTTCACATTATTGTTGATTTATCAAAATTGGCTCAGCCGATTTCAATTAAATTTTAATGAGGCCAATTTCGAAGTATACTCTTTCTAATAAAAAAATAATTATTGAAATCGGACTACTACGAAAAAAGTTATGCGTAGCTACACAAAAAAAAAATATACGCGTCGAATTGAGTACCTCCTCCGGTTTGGTTCGTCGGTCAAAAATGGCGTAGCAAGGTGAATAAAAATGGCTACGCCACTTCTCACGAGTGATTTTAAAACTCGTAATCCCATTTTTTCATTAAGGGCTCTACTCACGACAAATTAAATAAGCACACTGGCACGAGTCTGTTAAGTTCCTTGTATAGTATTTTTCAAATAGCTATATAGTCACTTACGACACTTCCGAAATGTCAGCTGTCAAACATACATTGATAATTGTAATGATGTACCGCACCTTTATTCGATTTGTAATTACCGATTATTATCGATTTTACGTACTTATCGAAGTTATCGAACAATATACCTAAAAGTGTTTTGTGAATTTATCTACAAGTCAGTATAGGACTTACTCAGACGATAGGTTTAGAGGAATCAAAAAGAAATAAAAAAGTGACAGGTAAAAAAAAAATTTATTTGGGAAATAATGTCCTCGCCACTTCGTCATCGGAGCTATCATCATTATCATCATTTGACGAATCTTCCAGATTTATAATCATTTGATTATCCATTATATTGTCTATGTGAACATCGGAGGTAAATGGAAACTAAGTTTTTCATACATTTTTGTATCGAATACGCACTACATATTTTATAATTTTTGTACTAGGGGTACAGATTAACGATAACCCTTGCTTATATCAAGTCGATTAATATGTTTTGTTTTCGATATTTTTCGATTTCAACAATAGTCCATTTCCCAGCCCTCTTATCATGACGTCACGATCGGCAATAGTACGTAACATAACAATTTAACGAATTTAATATTTTATTAAATTGAAAAGTGAACGCGAAAATGTATACGCGAATCAATAACCTTTATTCTATTTATTGCGTCCTTTGTCGTTTATTTTAGTAGTTTTTCTTGTAAGTTTGCTTAATGTTTTCACTGATAAATAGAAATATTCAACTTTTGGTGTGACGTCACATGACGTATTTACGTGATAATTTACGTTCTATGGACCTGTCATAAGTGACTTGCTATTTGAAAAAGACTATAACAAAACTGAGTGTAACAACGTGGTGTAGTAACAAAATGTAAGCATAATAAGTCGGTTTATTATTATTTAGTACTTATCTATGCGTGCATCAAAGTTTAAAGATGCGCCCAGATTCTGCCCCCATAGACAAGTATTGAATATATAAACCGACTTGTGCTTACATTTTGATCTCACTACTTTTTACTGAAGAACTGTAATGTCCCCATGTATGCTTATATCTTTAATACTACACAACGGATTTTGATGCAGTTTTTTTTAGTAGATAGAGTGATTTAAGAGGAAAGTTGAAATGTAAAATAAACCTGTTCGAAGCCGGGGCGGGTCGCTAGTGGAATCATAAAGAGCCACGAAACTACTATTGACAGGTATTTTTAAATGTGACACTTATTGTGCAGTAGCTAAGACATGAACTACTAACTGTGGTACAACTTGGTAAAAATCGTTATTGAAGTCCGTGAACTTATTGAGTTATCTTTCATCAAAACTTTTAACTTGGCTCCAAATTGTAATAAAGAAAATATTCTTCAGTAACTCGGGTTGTAAATCAAAGGCAAGTCACTAAAGAGAAAATTTGAGAGACGCCTCCTTTCGTGAATATTAGGTTTCTCAAAACATTCCAATTTTGAAAATCCAAACAAGACGCTGACAGCTCGTGAAAACGATCCGAGCTCATAGGAGCCAATTAAAATAATGAAACAAGAGTGTAATTGAGAACAATCGTAATGATGCTATTCAAAGATTCAGGGAGCTTTTGTTTGGCCATGGAAACTGCTTTAGGGGGTTCGGTAATATTGAGACAAGGAGTTTACAGTGGCCTTAATTAATGGGATTAAAGATTTCAGGAAACACGACTTAACGAACCATGATTTGTTTACCTTTAAATCGTTACCATCGCCGTATCGTGCCGGTCAATTCCACTGCGGTACCTATCCCTTAAGAGAGACAGGGCCATGTCTACCACGCTGCCTCAGTGCGGGTTGGTAAATTCACATACGCTATCGAATTTCTTCAACGAACGTATGTATAAATGCATGTTGCCTCTCTATGTTTTCCTTGAACCGAAAAGCCAGTGAAGTACCTACACAATGTTAAAAATTCAAAGAAATCATTGGGTTTGCTATATGACGCCCCACGCTTGTAAGGCGAGCATTCTCCCACATTGGCCATCATCATCATTTCTTTTCAATGGCTAATTTGTGTAGTTCTTTTTTAGGCCACTATTATTTATTAAGCCGATACGATATTATTTTTGTTTACCAAGAGATATTAATATGCCAAAATTTCCTGAAGGTTCTTTAGTTTCTACTCGTACAAGTATTTTTCGACAGCAGGCAAAAGGTCTTCGAGTACTTATGTTTGTTAGGTATTGTAGGTACTTTCGGGTTAGATCCGGGATTTTTCCCAGAATATGTACTTACAGTAAGATGAACATAGTGGCAAGAAGCTTTGATGATAAAAGCTTTGAGTAGTAGTAAGTATATTTTCCTCAAAATTGTACTTAAGGGCCTAATCGGAAGAAAAGATAACAAAGTATTAAAAATATGATTTTTGTATTTAAATTACAATGGGCATGTTTGGTCATTTTGCTATATAGAAATAATATTTTGATTACAATAGGTAGTGTACTAGGTTAGTATCGACTATCTATAGTAAAGAGATATCTAACAAAATAGATTGGGTAATAAAATTTTGTGGTAAGAATTTTAAGCATGTAGGTAGGGCATTCGCTATTGTCACTATCAAGAATCTTTTTTTAACTCTTTAGTTCTACATTATTTAGAAATAATATATTTCTATGGCTATAGGTACCTACTTTTTTCTGGCCATCAGATTATAAGTAGGCACGACAAACCCTGTCGTAAATATTTAAAAACGTCAATATTGATACATACTTGTAGCAAGTTTAAACGTACCTAAATCTGCGTACTAGGCACCTAAAAATGCAAAAAAAAAAACGAAACCAAAAGTTTCATTCATAGAGAAGCTGTGCAAGAAACTTCAAATAAACAATAAGCCCGATTACAGAGGCGCCAGCGTAAATTTATTAGCAACGTAAAAAGCGTTCCCTCCATCGAATGCCTAAAGTGAAAAAGAAACAGAACTATGCTATTTAGCTTATATAATTACGATGTCGCCTCTGTAATCGAGCTTACTATATCATTAAATAAAAAAATAAATTTTTTTCGTAGGCTAACATCAAAAATTAAAATTAAATTAAATTAACGGTAATCACAGACTTTAGGCTACAACTAAAAGAGAATTATCGCGATAGACATATAAGCCAAACAATGGTTTTATAAGCGGAGACGGCCCGCAGACTGAATTATTCGGGCGAATTTTCTAAGCCCCAAGCTCGCATAACTTAATCCGCGAAAAGCCATTATATCTGTCGGGAAATCTCATTTCCGGCGAAGAAAAACGGACTGGCTGTCGCGAGCGGTGGAAGTGGGTCACGACTGCCGACTCCATGTTACGTACGCGAATATGTCTATGGATACATAATAGCTACCTAGATACTTATACAGGGTTATCCAGAACTTGTGTACTAAGCCGAGAGAAGTGATTCTGACCACCAAATTCTCCTAAATTTAAGTGTGTATACTCTTAGTGTCATAATGAATATGTAAAAAAAAAAATTGTAAATAAACTATTATTATTAAACTATTATTACCATTGTGAACAAAATTTACTATGGAGCTAATAAGGTAATTATTTATCTCGTGTTTTCAGTGCGCGATTAGTCCCGTATAATAGGGTCATAGGTATTAAGCGCAAAACCTTTTAAGGGCGGGTCTAGCACATCTAGAAAAACAACTTTTGTTCTAGGATTTTTGGAAAATCACGAAAAAAATAAACTTTTTCATATAAAAAGTTCATCAACGCGCAGCAAAATGTATGAAAAAGCGAATTTTCAAATGTGGTAGTACAAAAGATTTTTGTCCAGCCAATACAGAATTCGTAAAAAAACACTTACTTCATACATTTTGTCGATTCTGAGTTGTAATTTTGTATGATTTGGTTTACGGTAATTCCGGGTTAGCATAGTAAAACTTGTTCGTAATTATTAGTCAGTACAAGGCAAGCAGATTACCCTGTATTGTAAGTTCGTATAGGCTGGGCGACTAGCACTGCTGCCAAAGATCTCCGACATACCTAAATGTTATAATTATTTTTCGCAAAAAATGGCAAAACCGCCTTCCATCGTGTACAAAGTTCGAATATTTCTATTCGAATTCGATGAATATACACAAAAAAAATCCATACAGACGAACATAGAATCTCCACCTTTTTGAAAGTCGGTTAAAACAAACGGGATCTATAACTGTCCGTATCATCCGAGTCACGGTAGCGCAAGTTGGAAATACCAACTACTATCACCCAGCCGAAGTCGAAAGAAAACTTAATGTAGACACCTATATAGATAAATTCTTATTGTACATACATAATAAATTAATTTAATTATTAATCCCTTTCTGAAAAGAGTTCATGTAGTAGGTATTTTTAATTATTTCCGACCTGGCTTAATAATAAAAAAAAAACAAACAAATAATTATCTAATACCTACCCATTTTTTTATAATTTATAGTTTGTTTATTTTTCTATGCTAATTAATTTAAAACATAATCCATCCATCCATTCATTAGTGGTAAGACATCCACTACTTAACATAGGCCTCCCCTACGAATTTCCAATAAGCTCGGTCGGTAATAATTAACACTACCTACTACCATGAACTCTTTTTGATAAGTAAGACATCATAGGCGAGTTAATAATATTTGATTAAAAAAAATGCACCTCACCTGGTTATCATCTGATAACGGGGTTATGGTCGATCTTCACCGGCTCACAGTAAACCATATACAGGGTCATAGGTATTAAATGCAGAACCTTTTAAGGGCGGGTCTAGTATAGGTTTTGCGTTTAATACCTATGACCCTGTATATGGTCTACAGTGAGCCGGTGAAGATCGACCATTTCCCCGTTTGATTGTACATACAATATTATCAGTGAAAAAGAAACAGTATTCTTTCCATCTGTGAGAGAATTCTATACAAAAGCAAATAGTGTTTGCTCAGTAGAGACAGAGGAATGAAACACAAACGTCGCATTGTTACCGCCCAGTCCGGTCACAAAAGGGTCACAAAGACGTCAGAACGTAACACCGACAGCGCTCAGAGTGATCTAAGCTTTGTGGATTTGTGAACCAAAAGCCTCTATGTCTACTCATTCAATTACTTTTTCTGTGTACACATATATTTGAATTACAATCCAGATCATAATATAATTATATTTAAGTTGAACTTTTGTAACGATTGTGATTTGTTTTGTGTATGAATAAATAAAATAAAATAAATAAAATTGGAGACCTCGATTGCAAAGATACTAGACTAGACTGACTAGAATGTAAAAGAACGACTAAACAGTTATAGGGACTCAAATCAAAAGGGATCAAAAGTTTTTATTTACATAAAATAAGGTACAAGATAAATAATGAAGCCTCTGGTTTCTGAACTAGCCAGGGGCTGTACTACGGGAACCAGCGTCTTCTCTTATATATTATTCACGACAAATTATGTCAATTTACTTATGGTTTCTAATATTACTTATATCTAATATTTTTCTTGTAACTATGATAAACTTAGCTCGAAACTGTTCTGTTATTTTGAATTGATAACTACTTCGCACCAAACTGTGACCTATGGTTAGTGGTTACTGTAGTTACGAGAATAAAAGTCTAATTTCATTAACTCTTTATCTAGGATTCGTTTTGCTCGGGCAAATACACATAATATATTACTAGGTGATAGACATAATAATATTTGGGATGATATATTTTATCTCTCTTATTATTATGACCAACTTCAAATGCATTACCTAGGTACTACTTAATTAAAGATCTTTGATAAAATAAATGGAACAGCTTACTTTTTCTCGATTTCAGGATTGGCTCTATAGTGAAAGTTCGTGATAAAATGATATCCTAAATTATAATCCTAGTCCAAATTCACAATCTAGAAGTTGCACAATCTGGTCCCACCTGCTCCTTTCTTCTATCGTACGGCTAGACAAACGCGACCAAAGCGCCACCCTTTTATGGTGGACATTCCGCGTGTTAGAACTGAGCGTTTCGAATCCACATTCCTCATACGAACAGCCAAAATGTGAAATGCTTTGCCTGGGTCTATCTTTCCGCTAAAGTACAACGTGGGTGTCTTCAAATCCCGAGTAAATCTTCTAGGTAAGCGTACTACACCACACCCTAGACCGTATACAGTATGTAGTCAAATGCAAACTTATACGAAATAAAAAAATAAAATAAAAAAATTCTAAAAAAGATCTGATCTTGCTTCTGAAATACACCTGTATGCAGCTTTATAGAAAGCGGTTTCTCATGAAACTTATACTGAATGGTAACTATTGACGCCTAGGCTTTGGTAACATTTTGCCTTTAGAGTCCTCATTTCAAGTGATATGGGGCGATAGCAAACCACTTTGTGCTTGTTCCGGAATGGCTCGAAGCCAAAACTAGGTTGAGTTGGTTTCGTTTCGGTGAATGATGGCTGGGTTTCTTTTGTACCTATTTTCCTTTTAGAGTTCCAGTAAGTGGTGGATAAGTGTAAACAAAAGAAAAAATATTTTTGAAAAAATTACTAACCACAGGCTCCAGGATTTCCCTTTGTCTGTACAAAGAGAGTTAGTACATAAGTACTTAGTTAAATCTTAGCCTAAGTTATTTAGTCCGTGCATTGCGTAAATGCCACGAGCAGACCGGCGACCTGCAAGCAACACCCGATCACGAGTGTGACATACGTGCCAGCCAATCGGTGAAAGTCAATTTGGTTGGCACTTCGGCAAAAATAGAGAGATTACCGATTGAGTGAGAGTGAAATTTGATTAGGTACTTAATGGAGTGAATTGAAAATGAAATAAAAAAAATAATTAATGACATACCTTTGTTCGACACATACATAACAAGTACAATGAACTTATAAAGTAATGAAAAAAAAACAAAAGTATCGAAAGGGACTTAGGTACCTCAGCTATAAATGTTGAGTGCTGGAAGGACCCAACACTCAACGCTGGTATTCTGGAGTGCATCCTTGATGCTTGATGCAGACCTTAGGCATCGTTTTATCAACTGGTTGGACGTAAATGTAAGTGGTCACGAAACATAGTAAGAATAATGATTTTTCGCCAAAAATGACACACCTATTACCTACTTCAACCTTGTACAGAAATCGAATCGTTCGAATAAATCAATTTAAGTATCATCGATGTAGTAATTTTCACATTATTGTTGTTTTTTCGTAAACGACTCAGCCGATTTTGATAACATTTTAAATGGGACCCTCTCCGTAGTATGATCTACCAAAAATAAAAAGAGTCGTCTTTCTTTTTTTTGTATGCATGTTTACGCGATTACAGTAATCGCTTGATTCATATACTTACAAAAAAAGAAGAAAAATGCATACAGCCGAACTGAGAACCTCTTTATAGAAAAAAAAGCGTGTATTACATATGTGCGAACGGCCTAACATAGCATGTGAAAATAAAAGTAATTACAAATTATAACGTTTTAAAAATTGAGCTCTTAGTACAGGAAGTTATTGGTGACTAGATAAACTGAAACGAAAACGAAAGCGTAGATAAGTGGGTACAAAATAATTAAGGGTGATTTATTTCGAGCTACTTACAGCTTTCCTGCTTAGAATCTTTCCTAAGGCCGACTACGAAATCCACTTAATTAGGCAAATGAAATTCTAAAGCAGCCTTAACTGCTCCAACGAGCGCCTAGTACTTAATTAGCTAAGCTCTAATAAGAAAGGGATTAGCATACTTAACTAAGAAAATATCGTTTTAATTTTGTCAAGGTCAGAAGCAATCTTTATGCACTGCTGTTTTTATGGTCATTTTATCAAAATGAGTGACCCGATATGGTTAATATATTATTCAAAAACTCATCTTATCTTATACATTTGAACAAGCTATTCATGTAAGAATATATTTTATTTGCTAATACAAAATTCAGATGAGATGTCGAAGTCGGCTCTACCAACTTTGACGTTGAGATAGAACTTTTCATTTTAACTTTAGGTAGTAGATAAGTAAATACTTATGAGAAAACACGAATTTCGATTTTAAGTTTTAGTACTTTTTTTTTAAGTTTTAGCTACCGGGCGGAGCTCGGTCGCTCGCTAGAAAGCAAATGGTAGAAAGAGTCGTCATAAAAATAATTTATTAAATATTTGCTTTTATCGATGACTATATTTTAAATTTGATTACTTTTGATCATGATCAACATTAAAACAAAACACATTTAACAAAATACTAACCATCAAAGCACATCGCGGCGCACTCTTACGAACTCTACACCACAGATTAGACAATAGTTATATACTACGAAAGCCATTCCCTAACAACGAGGACATAAAAACGCAAAAAGCAACAAAAATGCGGAAACTGGTACAAATCCGAGACAATTATTTCCCAGTATTATTGCCGAGGAATCGTCGCGTTTCGAGATAAGCCCGGAGTTTGGACCTGAGGAAGCCGTGGTTGAGATTTTCTTTTGTCCATCCTGTTATCATTTTCATATAACTTATGTTTGCCGTGATATACCTACTTAGAATCGTCAGTAATTTGTAAGTGAATACGCTTCATAATAATTATAATTATTACTCGTATCAATGTAAATGTCCGTGTGTCTATGTAACTCGAGAATGTTATTTTTCGAGACAGATTTGAGTTTTGAAAGCTTTTACTAAAGTTCAACGCCTTCCAATCTATGTACGCGGAAAGAGTGGCGCCGCATGTGGAGCAGTCGTCAGTGTGGACGGCCCTTAGTATGGGACGCAACTTTCGTCGATACTTTGGCGCTGCCACATCTTTCTGAGACTCAGAGTAGGGCTGGAGCGGCGGCCAATTCGGTGGAGCAGCACATTCGGCGCATATATACTCGTATTATTTATTATTATTAGTATTATATATGCTAACCTCGGCAGCGGTTACATATTTGAGCCGTTTGGAGTTGAGACATTGGGTCCGTGGGCGCCGGGAGCTCATCTTTTTTTTTTTATTCAGAATAGGTTTGCGTTTGACCACCTACTGCCTGTTGTTAAGCAGATACGCGGTCTAGGTTGTAGCACGCTTACCTAGAAGAAATCTTGTTTTTAAAAGTCTTTCTGAGCGTCTGGTGGACGCGACGCCTGACCAAAATGCTGATCTTTATTTGGCTCAACGCATAAGCATTGCCATTCAGCGTGGCAATGCTGCCAGCATCCTGGGCACACTTGCCAACTGGCAGTGGGCTTGAGCATTTGGATTATTGTTAGACCTTCAAAGGTCTGTGGATGATCCAATTGCGTGTTATGTAGTAGTAGTTTATGTAGTATTAGATTATATAGATAAGTCTTGTATTTAGTGGCAGTTAATACAGACATTAGCCCTATTAAAAAAAAGTAGTCACCAATCCTTGTGAAATCGTATCAAATACCGTAATACCTGTCCACGTCGCACTGCGGGGCAATTCTGTCAACCGATCTCGTCACCGAAGTGATACGCTCCCGAACCCCTCTCGCTTTTCTGACAGTTTTGACAGCTCAAATCTGTCAAAAAACGAGAGCAGCTCAAGAAGCGTCACCTCAGCAACGAGATCGGTTAGCAGAAATTGCATTTGTCAAATGCAGTAGGTAAGCGTTGGACGGTTTCTTCGGTGCGGATGTAAGCGCGGTCACTATGAGGACTGCTTTTTTTACTTCAAGAAATGAATGGTTTCTGTGCGATAGGAGATGCAGCTCTCTATTTAAAATTGTTGTAAAATAAAAAGTAATAAAATATGAGAGCAACCTCAGAGCAAAAAACGTTTATCAAACACTATGCCACTAATAGTTACGATACGGCTTAAACGAGGTTAGTTTTCAAGGTGATTTTGCCTATGCAAATAGCATAGGACATAGGCAAATTAACAGGATGTTACACTAACAAAATTCCCTCGCAAAAACCATCCCGGATACCCGGATAAGTAAAACAACGAGGGCCGCGGGATCGGCCGTAATCTGTTTAAACTCCCATACAGATAAATTCTGTTTAAATAACCGTAAAACTGTATGTGTGCGGATCGTTTTAATCCTTTTGATGTGGATACTATCACGTTCGTATTCCCACTTGTTAATAAGTAGAAGATAAATAAACAGTCTTTATTATTGTAATTTAGTGAATCGTATTGCGAGCTTTTAGTCTTATCTTTGTCTTATTGAAAGCGGCTTTTCTGACGTTCTTTTATTTAATAAGCTCTATGACGCAAATAGGGTTAGAAGTTTATGGTTAACTTAATTTAAAATTAGTAAATATGTGTATCCTAAAGTAAATTAGTGCTCTAAGTATTAAATGATTAGTTAGTTTACCCCAGATAAAAGATAATGTTAGATATCTAGTTATGTTCTCACATCGAACAGAACCACCTCTAGTACTCTAAGCGGTGTAATTCGATGTATGTTCCCACGTAACTTAATACTAGAGATAAGCGGCCGGTTTGCAGAAACAAACCGAGCACTGCATACCGAAAAATGTTCACCGTTTTCGAGATACGAGGGCATCTCACCATCAGGGTACGACTTTCTTCCAATTTTGGATTTTTCCCAGAGGTTGTGAACCACCCCCAACACGACCCTATATTCACTTTTCCCCCCACACACCTCCTTATACTCTTTAGGTTTCTCTAAGTGAGTGAGTAAGTGAGTCAGTAGATCTGGTCTTATCAGTAGAGCTGACTATGCGTCTGCGAATAAGACCACCTGGATGCCTAAGTTAGCTTGTAAGATGTCTCAGTGTATTTTATTCATTAATTATAGTGCCTTTGCATCGGCAACATTTTAGTTTTATTTCTAGTTTTTAAAAACATTCTCTCGCGCTTCCGAAAGTTCACTATCTACCTGTTAAACTAAATATTTTGATATCTGTTGTACCTACGTGAACATACAAGTATTAAATAATATTAGGTACTTACCCTTTACTTTTATTTATTTATTTCTACCCAACAAGTATTAAAAGCTTTTACTGAGAATTTAAGTACTTTATAAACCTAAAACGTAAACACAGCGCCCAAATTAAGTAACTTGTAATACCATACTTGTATAACTTAAGAGATTTTCAGGAAAATAGGCGTCAAAAATACAAACCGAGGGTGATGTAAGGTATTTCATACACGCGGCATCTCCTACTGACGATCATCATCATCCTGCCCTTATCCCACTAGGTGGGGTCGGCACAGCACGTCTCTTTTCGCCACTTCACTCTATCATACGTCATCTCATCATGAACTTCTTTCTCTCGCATATCATCTTTCACACAATTCATCCACGCTTTTTTTGGTCGTCCCCTACCATTTCTGCCGCTTACCATCATGTTAAGGGTTCTTTTCGTGACATGACTCTCTTCCCGTCTCTTGATATGCCCATACCAAGATAGCCTGCCATCTCCTACTGACGATATTGTTAATGAATTAAAAGATTTTCTATTTTTCATGTTAAAATTGAATTGAACGCTAAAATTGGATTTAATTTAATTAGTACCAATCAGCGTCGCAACGGCGAAGCGCTATTAGCGCAGTTTTGTTTGGTGTTTCTTACCGATTACTAATGTTCGACACGATCTGTCTTCGGATGGCTGACTGGCTTAATTTTATAGGTTGTTTTAACCGCTTAGCCACGCCAGAGGCCTTAAGGCGGCTTAAAAACTTTGACAAGGGCTAGCCATGTGGCTTATACGAACTTACTTATTTACTTAATTGAACACACAAGCTGGCAATCACAACATAGTAAACACAAGTCAGAAAGGTTTACTTAACTACAGTACATTACCCGGGGTAAAGTTCCAACAAAATCTGATTTGGTTCCAAGTTATCTCGGAATTTCCTGCTCATAGGGCTGAACACTCGGCTCGGCAGACTACTCCTCATAGTTTAACTTGTAACCAAAGTTTCCGCGAAGTTGGTATATTTGGCTTCTAGGCAGACACCCGCGTACGATTGGAAAATTCTCCGCTCCGCTGCAATGGCTACGAAACTTTCAAGGAAATGGAAAACTACGTTTTGGAAACAGAAATTGGTTTTGGTGTTTATTGTGATACGATGTGCGACGTACAGTCAGTCAGACGGAGTCTGACATGTGGATAATATTGTTTGAATTGCGAGTGCATTTACTATATTGGGTCGGATTTTAGCAAACGGGATGGGACGCAAAATCTTTTGATCGAATATTGGAGAGTAAACCATGGAAAGTACCATTTCTACACCTAACTTTTTTAAGTGCACGTGATAGACTAAATAAGGATAGTAAACTAGGCCCATCGGCCTTCCCAAATACCTACAGATAGCAAGACTCAGTAGGAAAAGATCTTCGCAAGCTCGGGATTGATGCCTGGCAGGAACTTGCCCAAGCCAGACAGGAGTGGCGACACAGTCATGTGAAGACAATTTGGGTTGCTGCGCCAACATATGTATACAGGGTTATTTCTAATCAATTAGCATCCTTATAGGGGCTTATTCTGTACATAAAAACTAACAATTTTGTTCTGCGACATTTATCAAAACTCAAAAAACCAGCTGTTCCATACATTTTATCAAAGGTGAACGATATTTTTCTATGGAACAACAACTTTTTTTTTTTGAGAATGAATAGAAGTCGTAGAACAAAAGTTGTTAGTTTTGATGTACAGAATAAGCCCCTGAAAGGATGCTAATTGATTAGAAATAACCCTGTATGGTTAATAAACTAGATACCTATTATACCTACGAGTACTGTTGATCACCTGATGATCTATCTAAATGAATTTGATAAAACTCTCACTTACAACCTGTCGCGTTTAACACCCGGAGATTCATAGAAGGCCCTTCTATGAATCTCCGGGTGTTCTGTGCATCGTCTGTCAATTTAAATTGGTGGACACACCTAGTCTGAAACAGTGAATTGGTTCTCAGATAAACCTATAGGAACTAGTAGTAACTGTTATAACTTTTTTGAATTTGAATTTACAGCGCGTTTTTATCGTTGAATGTATTTGGATCTACTCACTACAGACCTACAACATTTACAGCCATTAAGTCAAATATATTGGTTTATTACCAGTGTTACTACCAATCTTACTACCAGTAGTAAGAATAGTAAATGAATTACCGTTCTTACTACTGCCATTCAAACTTGTTAGAACAGCAATAAAAAATAACCCGTGTTACTACCGTAAAACTAAAATAACAAATCAAACAAAATTGAAGGTATGCGATAAGTGTTGTTGGCACACGAAACCTAAAAACATAAGCCTTATTAAGTTGACCCTAGAGACCTTTCAAACATTGTCTAGTAAGCGCTTTTCTCAGCGGTCTCTAGGTACGAGGGCACAAGTAATAGGTATACCTACCGAACCATAGTGTACAGTCGCCCCATTAGGAGCCGACCCTAATGTATTATCGATGACACATTACGCGTGAGGATATATGAATATAGTGTTCATTTTATACGTCGTTCGTGATAACGATATGATTTTCGCTTTATGGAATTTCGCCCGCGTGAGAAACTTTGCCCTTTGTGTCTTCGTATCGCGATCCATTGTGTTCTATGGTCGGGACACCAAGATAATGTTGCTTTTCAGCGCCCTTTACATATTTTGTCGAAAAAAATGTGAAGTATAATAGAAAATTGAAGTAGCAATATGCTAGATGTTAATAGGTAGTTACGCTAAATGCTATACGCCCGGGTGATTTTTTCATACAAGTAGGATATTCTACAAATGTAGGATCTACAATGTATTAGCTACGTGACTACTACACTAAAGTAACTATTCTCTAATCTGTGACTATCGAATAGACATAAGGATGTAATACATATAAGTACATATCTACTTATAGTTATAAAGAATTTCATGAGTTGGTTTACTCAATGGCGTTGATTTCGTTTCAATAAAACATGTGTCAGTTTTGGGATTAGGTACGATATTTAATGTTTTACTTATCTACCGTTTACGTTATACTTACGAAGTATAGGCAGCGCCACACAAGATGGCGGAAATGAAGTTTGCTACAAATTGCGCAATATCCAATCAACGCGCGGCTTTATGTGAGCTTCAGTCAGGATTGGCAATTGCGCAGCTTGAAGCTAACTTCATTTCCGCCAACTTGTGTGAAGCGGCCTATAAGTAAATGTAATACTTACTTTTCATTTTACGGATGCCTCCACGTTTGCTTTCTATATTTTGAGTCAAAACCGTCATTCTCTTAACTTGCCCTGCTCATAAAGTTCCCGAACGTTATTATCTCACCTGGAACATCGGAGTCGTGTCTCATTCGATCAGCTCCGTATTCCACCCGCGTCGGCTCCGGTTAGTCAGCTGAATGTCATTACTGTCGCGTTGGTTTTACCTTATAGACGTAGCTATGTGAAGGAATTTTCCCGAAGAGGAAATGAAATGAGTGAGGTTTCTTCTAGGTCTGCGTGCTTCATCTTCAACCACAACGTCGCTTACCATCAGGCAAGTTGGTGACCAAGCGCGGACTTATTCGCGATTAAAAAAATATGAAAACTACGGTGATGAAAGACCACCTATGGTGGTGTTTATCTAACCTTTCAAAGGCTTGAATCTGCGTTAAGCGGACGATCGCACGTTTCTATACAAAACGCGCTCGCACGTGGATACACAACGGATTACTTGTGTATGGGAAAGCGCAGGCGTCCCATAAATACTATTTCAAGCCTTAGATTTAGGAGATCAAGAAGGGTACAGTATATTTAGAACTCTTTTTATTTACCTACCATTAAAAGCTCTTTATAATCTAGACTTGTAACTCTGGGTTTCTGTAATAGTACCTTCCGTAGTACATGTTCCAAGCTGTGATACCTAGAAGACCTAGATGCCTACGAATTAATAAGCTCTTGGAATTATATTGCATTGTTTGCGCTCTACACGAATACACTCCACTCCAAAAAAAAAATGTAGGTACTCGCCAGTATGCTTGGCACCATGGTACCTTTTTTCACAAATGTATTAGAATGTCACTAATAAAAACCTTGGTGACCGTCACAATAGAATTAGTTCCGACATTTGGACACCCCTGCAAAAAATTCCGAGCTACGTGGAGTTCCTATGCCTACCTACCTAGATATTATTTGTCCACTCGTATTATTTTATTATCAGTGCTATTTGTCAACTGTATATGAGTAATATTTACGACGTATAACTAAATACAAAACCTCAGAACAGTACCTATATATTCAACTCTTTACGCACTTGAAAGAGACCCTACTCCAAAGATTTCCACAACCTGCTCCAAACGAAACGTAAGCAATTCTCAAAAAACAAGCCATACGAGTATATCTGATTCATAAAAGAGCAAAAAGTCACACCTCGTGTTCTCCCGTCACATTTGCGATGTAATAAGAAACGCGCAGAGTCAGCCACTACCCGGGCCACACGTCTCGCCAGCGAAACTGTTCGTCATCGGAAAAATTGCGATCGAGCATGGCTGACGAAGCGGGGGCGTGATGAATCGTACTTGCCTTACCGATTCACTATTGTGACACCAATCCGACCAACTCGAATGTAACCTTATTTATTGATGTTTTTAGCTCCCGGGTACAGGAACGCTATACATGGAACAGACTTTTCTGTGATGTATAGCTATGACGTTGTCGCTGATATAGCTTTTTTTACTTTTATGGATTGCAGCAAAATTGTACGTAAACATTTGTAAGTACATTTCAAATATATACATAAACGTTTTGTTTACTAGTGGGTGTAGTTATGGACTTAATTTGTATGGACGTATGTGAACTTCACGTAACATTAACCCCGATCTGGTTGGGTTCAAAGCTTATTCGAGCGATTCAGAGATATTGACATGTGGAAGTTAATATATTTGGGAAACGGGTTTGTTTGTGGTCTTATTTAAATATGTTTGTTTAGTGAAAATTCGTTCAGCATGAATGTAGTAGGCACAGTGCTACGACCGTAGCCCTTTACCTACTAATATGCTATTACTCGTACTTATTCGTATAATAGTAAAAGAGAAATTAAGAACTTTTAATGATTTTAAAAAAACTGGTAGATTTTGATTTTGAACACTACCTACGTTAATATGGTTGTACGACTGTACGTGTATCGTGTGTATATCTTTAACTGAATGCTACTTTTGCAGTTCGTATGATTTACTGAAAGCAGCTAAAGAGGTAAAAGAAATTTAATGGAGTACGTGAATCTAGCAAATCTAGCAATCCACTATAGGATTATCATGGTAATAGCCCACTCATTAAACAAGGCATCGTTGCTTGATAATATATTTTTATAAGTACCTACATAATCAACCAGTAACTGGAAAAAAGCCACTGCCATATATTATATAAAGAACTAGGTAGCTTTAGTAGTTTTAGTGTAACTTTGACCATTTGTTGCGATTTATAACCTTTTTTGTCGTTTCAGAGTTCGTGTTTGGCAGTCAACTGAAGCTCGTTTGCTGGTCGAGTGCTACTGTCCTGATTTCGGTTTATTTCTAATTGCATTTGGCGGAGCTACATTACAAGCAAATTGAGTTTTTACGTAGCGTAGCGTAGCGTTAAAATAGTCACGTGCTTAGCCAACAAGAGATCATTGTATTTGCTAGTAGTTATTTCAAACCACTAAGTAGGTACATACTATCCAATAACTTTATGAAACGCGTGAGAATCCATTATAACAACGAAAAAAGCCACAATTATCTTTTTGTATAAAAAAATTGTGTCTTGTTGTTTGTCTACGATGAACTCCTCAACTACTGAACCGATTTCAACCAAATTTTGTACACTGTGTGCAGTTTTATCCAACTTGAGAGATAGGATAGTTTATATCTCAATTTATAATCACATTATTTTTAGTAATAATATTTTTTTTTACGGCGTTTGGCGGGTCAGCTAGTAAGCCTATAAAATCTGAAATAGTGCCAGTTCTTTTTTTAGGGTTCCGTACCCAAAGGGAAAAACGGGACCCTATTACTAAGACTTCGATGTCCGTCTGTCCGTCTGTCTGTCTGTCTGTATGTCTGTCACCGGGCTGTATCTCATGAACCATGATAGCTAGGCAGCTGAAAATTTCACAGATGATGTATTTCTGTTGCCGCTATAACAACAAATACTAAAAACCAAATGAAATAAATATTTAAGGGGGGCTCCCATACAACAAACCTGAATTTTTAGACGTTTTTCGCTCTATATTAATAATGGTAATAGGTAGATGCTTGAAATTTTCACAGAATATTTAGTTTTATATTCACTTCAATACTAAATAATAAAATTAAAATAAAATAAATATTTAAGGGGGGCTCCCATACAGTAGGGAACCCTTCGTGCGCGAGTCCTACTCGTACTTGGCCTATTATTTGTTTAAGATTAGAACGTTTGTTAAAGGTTTAATTAAGTTAATCTATAATAGAATAGCTTACTTATCTCTGATGTTGAGATAATTGTCTTAGTTTATTTTTTTATTCAAGAGAGATCAAATTTTGTAGGAAATTGTCTGTAGAAAGGTTTAAATAATGTTGTGGAAGACATCAAGAAGAATTTTAAGAAACCGTCATCCTTAGACAATCTTACAAGCCAACAATTAAGTAGGGCCTTATTCCCGTTCAATTGTGTTCTATTAGTAGAACAAGAGGTAAACGACTCCATTGAACAAAATACCTAGGACGTAGAGACGTTGCCTCCGAGAGATGCGTAAGTAGATCAACTAAAAACAACCCTTTCTAGAACAGATAATTATAACGTTCCATGACCAACGTTGCATATTATGAGGCACATTATACGCTTGTACTCGTACCGCGAGCTAGCGAGGCGTGCGATAGTGCGCACCAATGAGGCTCATCAGAGACTGTCTGGGTATATTGTTACCCAAGCGTTAATTGGAACTATTCATTAGTGCATATCTGTGTCGCAGGGTAATGGAGGCGTTATTTTTTAGAGTTATTTTCAGGATATAACCATTTTCTATTTTAAATCATAGTTCTGATTGCTTTCTTGCGATGTAAGGAGTTGTTTTGCAAAGTGCAGGATCTTTCAGAGCTGTATATACAGCTCTGAGGTGGTGGAGTGCTCCACCACAGCGCTAAAACCCTGGTTTTTGGTGGGTAAACCGACGTTCATGTTGATCAATATATATTGATCAACATGAACCACTTTTACTATGAAAACGACAACAGAATACCGAAAGCAAAACAGCTGTTTTGTACATATTGTCCAAGTGTAATTTTTAGATGAATTGTTCTATGGAAAAGAAGGAAGAAAAACCCTAGAAGGGGACTAGGGTGAAGCTAAGAGAGATACGGGATGGAGTCGCTTCTCCGGGCTATGCACTGAGGCACTGCAGCTGAGGATTGGAGGCCGCGACGGGCAAGGACTGCTGGTGTTGCCACTTGTACTGCCACTTTCCCTACCTTCCACCCACATGCCTGCCCCTGAGGCCGGTGGTATCCCAAAAGGATTTTCCCTGGACAAATAAAAAATGGGTCTAATAGATGGTATGGTATTTAACCAAATTTATTTGTTGATATCCATCTAAGATTGCCGTTAGCTATTGCTAACAGCAGTCTGTTTGCCACTGGTTTTATTTTAAACCCATTTATGTGCCAATAGCTATAACGTATAATGCATATATTATATTACAAGCCGATGTACGCCTGTTAGCTATTGCTAACAGCAGCCGTACTTACACTGATAATTTTTGAGTCTTGGTTTTGTTGTAATTGTTTATTTTTTGGCGTGCACAATAAACATATCTATCAGCAGTCTTTTATCGGTCCATGAAGCTTCTACTTTAGTAAACAATTTCTTGAAATGTTTTCCAATCTGTTAATAGAGAGTTATTGAAGGAAATAAGCGCGTGTAATACAATTTGAGTTGGTTACCGGCAGCGGATGAGCGCCAATGAAGCGGCCTGATACGCCGCTTACACCCCGATCGGTTTTACGCTCATCGGCTGCTAAATGGAGTTACAACGTACCTACATCGGCTTGTAATATAATATAATATAAAATATACATTATACGTTATAGCTATTGTCACATAAATGGGTTTAAAATAAAACCAGTGGCAATAACATCAGTAACAACTTATAAGTCGTACCTATCACTTAAGTTGACCTTTTAAATTCCACGTATTACGTACATTCAAATTTCAATTTTCTTTTTAGGGTTCCCTACCCAAAGGGTAATAACGGGACCCTATTACTAAGGGTGACTCCGCTGTCCGTCTATCTGTCACCAGGCTGTATCCCATGAACCGTTATAGCTTGAACGTTGAAATTTTCACTTATGACGTATTTCTGTTGCCGCTATAATAACAAATACTAAAAACAAAAAAAGAAATATTTAAAGGGGGCCATTCTCATACAACAAACCTGATTTTTTGCTGTTTTTCGCTCGATGTTAATAAAGGTGACCGGTTATTGCTTGAAATATACACAGAATATTAAGTTAAACATGCACTCTAAAAATAAATAGTTAAACCGACTGAAATATATGTAATTCGTCGTCCATAGTTGTACGAAGCTCTCCCTTTTCTGCGCCACAAGTCATTCTCATCTATCAAAGCCATCTCTCCATTTAAAACATAATTGTTATCAATTATAATATAATAGCTTTATTATTTACTCAAAATGCCTACTAAGTTTAATCTTGAATATTTAGGCGATATTATTAATTATGAGCGCACCTACAATCAGATGAAACCTCGTTAAATTTTCCATCACCGGTAGGCGGGATTAACTGATTTGAATAATGATTGAACCATTCGTGCGTTCAAATTTCACGGAATTCCAGATATCTGGCGGATTATTGAACGTTCGTTATTCTGATACGTTAAGGGATTAGAAGTATCGAGACTATTATGTGCACCTCACAACAGTAAAAAGAAATAGTATTTTATGGTAATTGAGAAAATATTGAACTTTTTCGAATTATCTAATTTAACAGAGAGGTAGAATATAAAATATGATTTTATTCATTAAAATCGAATGAGTAATTTAGGTATCAATGTGAAAAAAATAATGTCAATAAGATTATGTGTGGTGGTTATAAATGTGCATTAAGGTACGTTCGCCGTAAACACGAACGAAAATATCTTGAAAAAAAAACTTGTATGTGTCAGGAGAACAAATTGAATAATAGGTCGGGGAAAAAGTCTTTTCGCATTTTTTAAGAAAATTCAATACATTTTTTAATATAGTTTATTTACATTTAACTAAAGTATGTACTTTTTGCCATCTTGTAAGTAGGGACATGATCCCATTGCTATAGAAATTTTGGGACTTCTGATCAAAATACCGCGACAAGTGGTTTTGGCAGTCCTCTCGTTATGTTAACCTGACACTACCTAAAGAATTCGGAAGAGACCGAAACAGGTGGAAATCTGAAGGTGCAAGGTCAGGACTATACGGCGGATGCATTAACACCTCCCAGCCAAACTCTCTTAATTTTTGCTGGGTGGTTAAAGATGTGTAAGGTCAAATGAGTAAACGGTTCATTAGGTTTCTTTCAGTGAGCTCGTGAGGTGCCCAAATATCGAGCTTTTTTGTGTACCCAGTTTTTTTCAAATGCGCCAAAACTGTTTTATGGTCAATTCTCAGTTCTTCAGCTACGTCATAACTACTGATATGCCGATCTTCCTCCACTTTTTCAAAAATGGCATCCATTTTATCCGTAATAGGGCGACTAGAGCGACGTGCGTCTTTGACATCAAAATTTCCGGATTGAAAACGCTTAAACCTCAAACCCTTGTGCTACTCTCACAGACACTGCAAGTCCATAAACAACGCAAATTTTTTTCGCGGCTTGCGTTGCATTTTTACCTTTTTTGTAGTAAAATTTTAAAATGTATCGAATTTCTTTATTAGATTCACTCATCTTGAAAGTACGAAAAACAAATGAAAATCACACATTTTCCTAATTTGAATTTGGAATTATGTTCTTTAATATTTAAACTTTCAATGATACCAAAACCAGCCAGATACAAATAGTATAGCCAAAGATATTTTATTACAAGTTCATAAATACTATAATGCGAAAAGACTTTTTCCCCAACCTAATATGAATGAGACAAAGGGTGGATTTATCCACATAGCTCTTCGAGGATAAACTATGTTCGATTGTAACACGCCACGTTTTACCGCAACACCTAACTTATAATACGAAAAGAGACCCTTCCAATTGTCTCCCGCTTTCCGCGGTGTCTCCGTTCCGGTAACTGACAGCTTGGAACTACTGGGCGTTTCACTCTCATCGACTCTTAACTTTGGGTCTTATATAGAGTCAAAAGCTCAATTAGCCTCCAAAAAACTTGGTGTTCTCGCTAAGGTGAGACGGTATTTCACACCTGAGCAATTGCTTAGTCTTTATAAAGCACAAGTCAGGTCTTGTATGAAATACTGCTCTCACCTTTGGGATGGCTCTGCCAAATATCAACTGGAGGCTCTGGAGTCGATTGAGAGGCGAGCCAGGAGGCTGATTGACAACGACACCTTGACTAAGTCGCAGCTGCAAAGTCTTGAGCATCGACGTAAGGTGGCGTGTTTGTCGGCCTTTTATCGGATACACTTCGGAGAGTGCGCTCAGGAGTTGCACAACTTGGTCCCACCTGCCCCTTTCTTCTATCGTACGGCTAGACAGACGCGACCAAAGCGCCACCCTTTTATGGTGGACATTCCGCGCGTTAGAACCAAGCGTTTCGAGTCCTCATTCCTCATACGAACAGCCAGAATGTGGAACGCTTTGCCTGGGTCTGTCTTCCCGCTAAAGTACGACGTGGGTGTCTTCAAATCCCGAGTAAATAGGTATCTTCTAGGTAAGCGTGCCACATCCTAGACCGCATATCTGCTCAACATCAGGCAGTATGTATTATCTGTCTATAGACTATCTAGACTATCTTGTAACTACTTACCAAATCATAGAATTTGAAAAAAATATGTCTTAACGCGCTTTTCACCTCACATGATATCAGATGAAAATCACGTCACATACGTAATCTCATTCGAACTTGGTCAGGTTTCCTCGTGATTCCACTACTTTTCTTATAGAAAAGATTTGTAGATGCCCGCAGCTCTTTATTAGCAACTTTATTAGGTTCATTGTATCTATTCATCCGAGGAAATTAGATTTATTGAAAGAGGTAGGTAGGTATGGGAGGAATGGGCTATTACGATTAGGTATATTTTATTTGACTGTAGGTATAGGGGTAAATTGTGGACGGTTTTTGATGAATAGCAACTATACTGGGTTATTTGCCGTACCTTATGTTGACCTTATTGGCCTTTCAATAGTCCAGTAATGAACACAGACCTACTTACGATAGACGATTGGGACTTAGCTAAAGTGGGCCTAGTGCGGGTAGGTGGATTCATATACCCCATCGAATTTTATCCAAAGACATGGTCCGTAGAAAAGTAGCTATCGATGGCGTAGGTACCTGAACCACCAACACGCACTTTTACAGCTTGGTAGATACTCGTATGGCCCAGTTATCCTTCAGAGGTAGTCCTATGTTCAGCAAGATACAGAGCAGTACAGTAAACAAAATGTAAAAAATAATATATTTCGAACAAAACTTATTCAATAATCCTAAAGTCAACAACGATAAAGGCAAAAAGCTTAATTTTAATATTTCAGTCCAGTCGTTGTTTATTTTGCTCACTAACGAAATTACAGAGCACAAAAACAAAAGTCCCTTTTGGCGACTGAAACCGAAGTGCATCTGTTTCATGAAACCGACTAACAGACTTTTTAAAAAGGTCCGGCTCAGAGTTTTTATTATCTACGAGTAGCTCATTGCAGCAATAATCTGTCTGCAAAATGTTTCATGGTTATTTAATAACTACGTTGGTTTGTAAAGTTTAAACTACATAACTACGTATATTTGTGTCTACATAAATAAGATCTGATAACTTGTTGACAGTGCAAGGACTATAATATGGTCTCGTATTGGCATCATTTTACAGAATTTTTTGGTTGGATATCTTTACAGACAATTAATACACCTAATAAGTTTTGTGATTTTGTAGCTAGGCCTATAAATACCTAAGATTAAAAATCTAATTTCTAGGTGTCTAACGTTCACAGAATATACTGTATGCTACGTGTTTTGTTCTGTATTTTTGTCACAATAAAAAGCTGTCTATATCTAAATATATTAGTATTCTTCTCAAATATTCACTTCGGCGAAACTCTGAAAATAACAACATAAGTTTCTGGCATGTCTGTGTATCTAATATAAAAAGAATTCGCGAAAGAGTCGTTCTTCTTGATATGAATGCCTTATGTTTTTGTCATAGCTTCCTTAGAAATGGCGCACACAGATACTGGTACCATACCTAGATAAATATAATCCATATATACATAGATAAATCGCTACTTCCGCGTTTGCTGTTTTCGGCTAATCAAGTTCATTGACGTGTTTTTAGGGCTCCATACCCAAAGGGTGAAAACGGGACTCTATTACTAAAACTCCGCTGTCCGTCTGTCCGTCTGTCTGTCACCAGGCTGTAGCGCATGAACCGTGGTAGCTAGAATCTATAATTTTCACAGATAACGTATCTCTTTTGCCGCTATAACAACAAATACTAAAAACTGAAAAAAAAAAAGGTAAGGGGGGTTCCCATACAACAAACCTGAATTTTTAGCAGTTTTTCGCTCGATATTAATAAAGGTGACCGGTAGATGCTTGAAATAATGAAAGAATATTACGTTCAATACCTATTCACTTTAATAATAAATAGTTAAATTAAAATAAAATAAATATTTAAGACGGGCATATACAACATATTGTACAAGAAACGTGATTTTTTTGCTCGATATTAATAACGGCAACAGGAAGATGCTTGAAATATTTACAGAATATTAAGTTGTATATTCAGGTACTTCAAAAGTAATAATTCAATTTTTTGATTCTTATTACTTCTGTACTTTCAGGGGTGTAAAATAAAGAGTTAAATATCAAATCCTATCATACTATCGACTTATAACGGGAAGGAGACCTCGGGTAATCGGTCGGTAATTTACTTATGTTTTGGTCGTATTATTTCGAATTGAAAAAAAAGTTCCCGTTTTTTTCCTTTTTTAGATTGTTTAAAGCCGGCTCTACACTCGCCCGCCGCCGCATTGACACGCCGCGATAAATATAGCCCTCTAAACTCGCAACCTTTCGCATTAACGTTCGCGCATTTGACTAAAATTTTTATTTTTATGTCCTTCATGTTGGGCTTGCCAAAGCACGGGTTCTGCTTGATAGCACTCCAGGAACACTAATTCGCGATCGTTGCTCCACTGGGTGCTCATTTTGACGTCCGCTTGCTACTGCGTCTCGCACACAACTGTGAACACAGCGCGAGTGTGGATGCGTTCGCGTTCGCGCTTTGTTCGCGCTTCGCAAACCCTTTGAAGCGGACCAAAAAACCGCCACCGGACGGGGAACGCCGCGAAGCGCGAACGCGATGTCGCGAAACCATCCACACTCGCGGTTGGCGGCCTTCGCGGGCCTTCACGGCGCGAGTGTAGAGCCGGCTTAACAGTTTTGACAAAACTCAATGAAGCAATAAATAAAAATGCTAGGTTTTAAAAGACTTCATTATTTTAGATTTTTGTATAAACAAAACCACTTACCACTTTTTAGGGTTCCGTACCTCAAAAGGAAAAAACGGAACCCTTATAGGATCACTTTGTTGTCCGTCTGTTTGTCTGTCCGTATGTCAAGACATTTTATCTCAAGAACGCGTTAGTTAAGAAGTTATACGTTTTACGAAATAAAAAAATAAAAAAAGTTAAGGAGTTGAAACCATATACGTATATCTATGGCATCTTACAGTTGTGAACAAATCAAACTTCTCAGTTACCATAGAAAAAAGTTAGAGCCCTTTATATCGTAAAAAACCGCATATTTTGACACTCATAAGGGAATCAAAACCTACAGGGTAGGTACTTCCAGTTGACCTAGAACTATGAAATTTGGCAAGAAGCATTTTCTTAGTACACAATACACATATAGGAATAAATCTGAAAACTGCACGTTTCTACCTAAGATACAAAGTATAGGGCCTAAACACAAAAAATATAGGCCCAAAATTTAAAGTGAGTAAATCGTATCACGTGGTATCATATGAAAAAGCTTCATTCACATTCACTTCAAGCACATGCTAAAACAGGTTTACAATGTGTAATTTTCGATGAATGACGAGAAAGTAAAAAAAACTTGGATTATTTATTTATCCTACCTATACAGATATCAACAGTTTTACAATTTTGTGAATTTTCCAGGATTTGTACGGAACCCTCGGTGTGCGGGTTTGACTCGCATTAGCCCGGCTATTGCTGCCACAAACAGCCGCATTCAAAATATTTTCCATTCGAAATTGAACGCAGACACTAACTACCTGCCGCGTGTTGGCCGACTTTTTGTTCCGCCGAGATGGGCAATTACAGAATTTTGAATGGAATCAACCGAACCAGGCTGTTCAAACATCAACTTGTTAGCCGTCTAGTGCTCGGGCGTAGTTAGCTCGTGAACTCCCTGGGTTGATTTATTATCTACCATTGGACCTACTTTTGGTGGAAGCAGATGTTTAATTGGTCATTTGGCAAGTTTTGTTTTTAACAATAGAATAAATGATGTTAAAAGTTTTTGAATTTGAAGTTTGAATCGTAATTGTAATTTTTTATAAGATCGTTATAACTGAAATAAAATTATTATTTCACTCTATTTGATATACCTCTCCTTCCTACATCTCTTGGGCCATGCCCGGGATCTTTGATGAGCGTCAGTGGAGCCGAAGGCAACTGAGAGGCCCTTTTTAATACATCATTAAAGTTTATAGGTTTAGGAATGATGGCAAAAGGAAACCTATCGTGAGTAATGAATTATAAAAATAAAGGGGCTATTGTGGTGAACTTTTGGATGATTTACAAAACTGGTCTATGGAATGAGGTACGGCACCCGCCAAATAATGCATCATTTCACAATGTTTGACGGGTGGTGACTTGCCATCCACTAAATGGGTCCCCTAAATTATTAATTTTATTATAAGTAGTCAAACAATCAAGAAAAACATAAAGATTAGAAAAAAATATTGTGTTAAACGTTTGACGTGTGTATAAGTATGTCTGTCTGTGTCAGAACTTTTAATTGAAACATACAAGCTGGGCTGTTCAAGCAACTTGTTAGGTTAGGCCGTTTGCTAGGCCGGCAAGCATTTTAAAAAGGGATAATATAAATTGCATATCAAATAAATAATCGCCTATCAATACATACTCATCATTTATATTCTTTTTTACATCAAATAACTTACTTCACTACAAATAAACTAAATGTTTAACAAAACTCAAACTGCAGATAATTCGAAATTTTACATCAATATGACATTACTTTTTTCCTCATAATGTAAAACAGTTAAATTTATTTTTGTACAAAAATACTACATACATAGCATAAATACTGACTGCACAGCAAATTTTTCATTATTAAATGAAATTAGATTAGGTGTGATACAAAAAATAGGTTAGGTTATGTTAGAACATGACAAAACAACGCACGAGCCGAGCGAGCGAAGCGAGCGTGCCGCGGCAGCGGCCGGCGAAGCTGTTTTATTTAGAAAAACTGCTGTAAATAATATAAAAATAGAAGCTATATTTAAAAGAAAAAGAGTTAACAGGTATAATGTGCGTTAAGATTATTAGCTGTGCATTGATGAAAAAGCTTTTGCTTTAGGAAAAATCGCTGTACGCTGCGAAAATAAATTGTAGTGTGTTTAGTTATATTTTGAGTTGAATATTATGCTGTGCAATCAGTAATTTTGATGGGAATTTGGAATCTTATTGCATAGAAAAAGGATATTTTTTGATTTGCGTTTAAATACTACCCTTTTAAAAATGTCGTAAGTAGCCAATAGAGCTTTAAATGAAATTAGGTAGGTGCAGAACATACTTATAACACGAAGTAAAATAAAAAACGTATTAATAAACGAATAGACAAAACATTATGATATACATCCTCAAATTCATCATTCAAAGATTATGCACGGCAAAAATAAACGAATGATAAAAATATAATTTTATACCTAATCCTGAATTACCATGTTCTAAATACCTCTTTTGTAGCGCTCGTATCGTAGTTTGATTAGGTGTTTGTCAGCGATCACCGAAATTAAGCAACGTTCACTATTTGGATGGGTGACCGCGGGTGGCATTTTCCAACCGAGCTTCCTACCGTGGCTCGGATGACACGTTAAATTGTACGTCCAGGTTGTTTTAATCGTTTAGCCAATTTAGAGGCCTTCAGGCGGCCTAAAAACTCTGACACCCGGCCTATACAAACTTACTTAATACCTCTTTTTACTACTATCGCTCTATACTTATACCGCTTTAGTAGGTAGGTATTGTAAATCTACTTTATTTGAGTTAATACTCGATCTCACAGTTGCAGATGCTCTAAAATAGAATAACCATCATTAGCTATTCCTTATGACTGATAGTGGTTATCCTCAATAGAGTAGATAAATCGGAATATTCACATAATATTGATGAAGCTACCGTCAAGGAGCACTTGAGATGCTTCGCTCGTAATTTATGCGCGGAGCCTCAAAGTAAGCTGCAGTAGTTTCGAATACAAAGTAAATTTTCTCGGGACGTACTACAGGAACTACTTAGTATTTTATAAGAGACTCTACCGAAATATAACAACGTTATTTTGTATAAATACCTACAAATTATTATTCAATTCAAAATATTATGCTAATGTTTAGAGTGATTTTTATTTCATTTACACATGCATCACTGTTTACTTGCTAAAATAGGCATGATGACTGGGTAAAAAAATCATTATTATAATTAGTCCGTGAGTTAGATGGTCATAAAATATTGGACACGTATTTTTTCTTTTGTCAATAAAACTACCATTGGCAAAGATAAACCTTGTCAAAGTTTGGGAGTGGGGGTCGTGACGTCACGTCTCTCACGAAAGTCTATACATTTGTGTGACACTCGTGACGTCACGCGGAACTTTAATGGACTATTTCTTAATTTTTTGTTTAATTGACAAAAGAAAAAATGTCTATATTTTGTTAGTGGGTAATCGTGCCTATTTTACACAAAATTGTACAGAAGCAGTTTTCCAGTATTCACGTATAGTATTTATTTTATGAATTATTTTATACTAGCGACACGCCGCGGTGTCGCACGGTGTATTATACTTATTAACCTTCCTCTTGAATCACTCTATCTATTTAAAAACCGCATCAAAGTCCGTTGCGTAGTCTTAAAGATACATATAAGCATACATGGGGACAGACAGCGGGAAGCGACTTTGTTTTATACTATGTAGTGATATTATACTTACCTGTAAAGACTATGTGTATTGTGGAAATAAATTAAACGAAATGAAATAAGTATTTACTCGTACACTACACTACATCTCATCAGATGGGCATTTTTCAACAAGATAGATATTGTAAGGTATTGCCGTATTGGCTATTTTCATGGAAAAATCATCGCTTTCAATAAATCTTCAAAGCTTTGAAGTCATACCTAGCACATCTTTAGCCATGTCCTATATAAACTACCAAGATGGGGCAAGCTTGGCAAATGTTGGCGCAACTGTTCGTAATATACTCGCCTCTATACATGCCTAGTCAAGTCCCAAAGGCGTTAGCTCGTAAATCCACGATCAAACGCTTGTTTATGCACACTACCGACCACCGGGATTGGCGGAGCGGTAATACGCCAAAGCAAATAAAACCATGATGTGGATTTTACTCCGACTTCTCGGAAACTTTAAGGCTTTAAGCCAATGAGGTTAATAAACTTCAGACCTTAGTTCTCAGGTTGATTTTCAAATCTGAGAAACCGGAGGAAACGCTTCTAAGTTTCAGGAACTCAGATCGATAATGGATAATTTGGCCTAAATTTTCACTGAAAGCACGTTATTCAGTACCTACTTAAGTAGCTTACTTACTTAGTAACGCGATATAATCAACCTAATGTTGCGAATAGAAAAAATTGTCGATAAATGTGCTGTATTTCTTTATTTTACACGTGGGGCTCTTGTACTTTTATTTGAATGAAACTAAAAAGGAAATGTTACTTTATGCCTCCGAATAACGCAAAAACCCCCTTTTACTTCGAGCAATGCATAATATCAATCTGCTAATGGTGACGATGGAGAATTCAAGTTCAACAATATAGTCATCTTTCCATGCATGAAACCGGTTAGAGTGAAAGATGATAATTAAATAAATAGAAATGCGAAAAACTACCTATATCCTAAAACAGGCAAGAACATAAGTAACCTAGGCATATATGTGGGTATTCATAAAAGTACCTGGGACCTAATATTAAGCATGGGCAATTTAAACTACATCATAGACTGTACTTAATCTTTGACCTTCTTACATACATAAATTGAATGCCCGGTGCTACCAGTCCAAATAAATAACCCTGACACATAAATTCTAGTATCTGTGATGTAATAAAAACCGTTGTGCGTGAATTCGCTAGCTGTGCGATAAACAGCTTTGTACTCACACCAGTTGTTCGGTGAATTATGGCAACACAGGGACAACGGGCAGTTACAGTTCTATCAATGTTTCGGAAAACATATTAATTGGAATACTTTTTATATATTAGCGTCTCGTTATTCAACATGATGGGCCAAACAACGTACTAGTTCGAATTTTCATTTAACTCTTTGCATAAAGTTAAGGTCAGAATGTGTCAGCAGAGCAAGGAAATGAGTTTCTTCTGCATGATGATATTTAAAAATATCTAGCTAATATTCTATTATATATTTATTATTATCTATAATATTTTATTAATCTAATATCTACCTAGGAAAATGCAAAAACAAAATCGACGTGGTAAGTACAAAATTCAGAGACGGGTGCAGTACTTTGACACGCAGCGTTTGAAGTAGTAAGTATAACTACCTACCAACCTATTTCGAACTGATTTTTTATCAGAATACGTGAAACTTAATCAATCAACTTAATCAGGCGAGCGCAATATACAGGGTTATTCCTAATCAATTAGCATCCTTTTTGGGGGATATTCTGTACATCAAAACTAACAACTTTTGTTCTGGGACTTTCAAATCTCAAAAACAAATTGTTGTTCTATAGAAAAATATAGTTCAACCACGACAAAACGTATGGAACAGGCAAGAGCTGATTTTTTTTTTACTACTCATGTCAACCCTCCGTGTAAAGAAGCCTACTAATGGATACACTATAGATACAGCGCTTAAACATCGTATTTTTTCTTTCAGTTCGAGAATTCAGAAGCATAACAAATTTTTCGCAATTTCCCATTTACAAAAACCTCGATACTTCTTCAGTGATCCTGCATTATTCCGCTGACAGGCTGACAGCGGCGCGGCGGCGAAAAATCGAATGTCAAAACATGATTGATGTCTCTCGCAAAGCTTGCTGAATTTCTCAACCACTCCGGACTGTGACAGGCAAAAACAAAGGCGGTGCTACCCACTTTTTGCCTGCCGATATTTCAGGGTTTCATAGCAAACCAGCGACCTTTTTTCTTATTTATTATTTGGAATTTTCAACAGACTATTATTCCAGCCCTCTAGAAAATCTTGTTCTTTTACCTAAGTATGACGTATAGCATAAAAGCTACTACAGTGTTCAACTGGAGTCTCGTATAAAAACTACAATGCTTCATAAAGATATAGATATAATAAAGATATTGAAATGCCCAAAAAATGTGATGTTGACACTATTTTATTTTATGTAGTAACATAAAAAATTGTAAAAGAATAAAGGTTGAAAAATTATATATTTGTTGTGGTACTCAAAAAGTATAATTTCAGGCTTACATTTCGCTGTTGAAATACTTGAATCGAAATATCTCCTTAATTGAATACGTCCATGTAAGAGGTTTTAGACGGGCCTTGAACTAGACTACTTATTAATAAAAATACTGCTTAAATGTCTTATCACTTTCGTTACTTACCTATATCAAATTTACGGAGCTCTTACACAAACGCGATACTTACTTGATATTCCTAGATATGTTTGTGTATTTCTACATATTTATTTCACGTGACGTTGAAACGAATAATGTTTTCTCGGAGATTACTGTCAGGATACTTATATAAAATTATAAAAAATAAGTTCTGTAGATTTTTAAAAAAAGCAAGCCAACCGCCCAAACATCTTGTAAGTAAGTATACGCTTTTCCAATTTGTTATATCTCCATTTCATTTGTAAAAAATATTGGCATGATTTAAAGCTACAAACAGACCTTCCAGAAGAAATATAATGAAAAACCATATCAGGAAATATGGTTATGCGTTTATTTGGCTCAACGCATAAGCATTGACATTCAGCGTGGCAATGCAGCCAGCATGCTGGGCACGCTGCCAACTGGCAGTGGTCTTGAGCATTTGGATTATCTTTAGACCTTCAAGGGTCTGTGGATGATCCAATGCTTTTTATGTATAGGTAGTAGTAGTGTAGGTAGTTTTAGCATATAGTACCTATTGTATTTTGTTGTAGTTAATAAAGGCATTTCTCCATTAAAATAAGGAAATATGTGTATCTTAGAATAATTAAGCGGACACGCAAAAAATTGTGATTGTGACTTCATTTTATATAAATACCTACTAATTAGAGATACAGATAAGGAAGATACAGTTAAAAAAATACATTGTTGAAGGAATTATTAATGTATCTATCTATGCTACTTTATAAACTAAGAAAAGGCTGCATGATAAACTTAATTTCGCGCTTACCAAACCCCTCACCAAACTCAAACATCATTTTCCAAAGCGATTAGAAACTCCAGAATGAAGAGGATGCTACAGAATTGATTGGCATTTCCGAAGTGTCGATCAAATCAATAAGAAACGCCGCTGTAGCTGTCCAAATAGAAAGACCCAATAGAAAGTGCCCAATCGTAAGCTCAGCGCTTCGGCGCGTGTACTTATCTCTTTGTGATAGCTCCCTTTGATCTACTATATTCGAAGTGTCTATTCCAAATTCTTTTCATCTTTGACCAATCTTTTGGGAACTTTTATTTTGCGACGTAAATTTATCCCGTGGTTGTGCCTTACTATTACTATTTTTACCTCTTTCTTTTTTGTATTTGCTGCTGAATGAAGGTTTATACCGATGGCTAGTTAGCGGGCTATACTGTTGCTGCGTTTGTTATAATAACTACATCCTTTATGATCCGTCATTTGGAAACTCTTGAGTTAAAGCTAGTGGACATTTTTAAACTAACAACGCAGATTAGGTACAGATTGTGATGAGCTCTTGCATCTACTTACCTCAAACTTTTGTCGCCTTTCCCGAAATGTGATTTACGGTGTAATATAATTTAAGGCATTTAGCTCCATACCTAACCTGGAGCATGCAACAAGATAAGTGGCAACTACGATGCAACTTCCTTCTCAACGCCAGCCGTTCGATGCGGTCGAACACTGCATTTTCAGTATGTAACTAATCAGGAATGACTGAAAACGGACTATAGAATACATCGCTGGCAACCAACTACGTCAATCTCCGAGTACAGAACTTTGCAAGCATTGGTTGCAGTGTTCTGGTTAAATACGGCTGAATAGATCTTTGGAATGCGTTCGATTGCGAATATTCACGTTTGCAGTTGTACGGTTTAACTGACACTTTGATACCAATGGCGTCTAAATCCCTGAGGGCGGGATTATTCCCAGATCCGAATTTCCTGCTAAATGCCTTCACTATTTATCTAACCTAAAACAGCAATATTTAGCTACAAATCGGAATTTGATAATGGTTTGATTATATTTTTTGTAGTGCGGCAACGGCCTTGTAAATAGATACTTAGAGGCTTTTATGACGGAACCCTAATAATACGTTTTAATTGAGCTATTGTTAATTCAAAATTCTGTATTTATATTTTGGCTATTTACCTACTTATACAAAATAACATTGTACTCTGAAAAGTTTTAAGAGCTTTCAGCAGAACTACAAATGAACATAGATTTGCAAAACCGTAACTTAGTAGTGCGGTCACGTACGGAGCGAGGACTCAGGACTCGGCAAGTCTCACGACAAATATCCATTTTGCTCAGTAACCGCCTTTATTCCTGAAGTTTTTGCTGGCTTAGCCACAATAGAAGACAGCGATGTATCTTTCAAGACTCCTTAAGCACGACAAAGCCGCTTCACAAACAAAATACAATTGTCTTTGGCTCTTTTGAAACTTTTTTAAGGTTCCGCATCTATTATTATTAACGGGGTTATCCATTAAGGCTTAATGAATACCCCTTTTTCCTTAAAGGGTAAAAACGGAACCTTATTGTAATGCCTACGTCTTTTTTCTCTTGTAATTATGTGGCTTTAGCGGGTTGTCTTTTTATCCATATTCAGTGGTGTAAGTGGTCAGCTAACTTTTACGTTATGGCTTCGAGCAAATATCTACAGAGCCACAGTCCTTAACTGAAAGTAGTAAAAAATGTCCGAGCGCCGTCATACAAACCAACCAACTTAGATATTTTCATTAAATAATTTACAATGACCCGTTTTCTCGAATCTCGGCGATACGTTACCTATAATTTGTGCTTGTAACCGAGCACTTTGCCATCGCGCGGCGTTGTAGTCGGCTTGCAATCGCCTTCCGACTAACTAAAAGCCAGCTCACTACGTAGCTTGGCCAGGGTTTGATGAACTAAAAGCCAGCCCACTACGTAGCTTGGCCTCTGTAGATATTTGCTCGAAGCGTTAAGCACATCATAATAATGCACATAATATTCACTGAACTGTATCCACAATTAAATAACAAATATCAGTTACTCTTTTGTGTTATTTTCTTATTAGGTAATTATACTTTCAGGAGACAAATATTTATCGGTTTAAAAAGCAGAAAATGAATAAAGAACAAATATATAAATTGTTCTTAAATGTTTATTTTCCTGCAATGGAAGACAAACACCCAAAACACTCTACGTCAAAAATTTCTCAGCGCTACGAACTTAGGTACTTTCGTAGCAGTGGTACAAATGGACGATGTAGCAAATTTTCTCAACTTCACTACAAACTAAAGTTTTTTAACACGAGACTTCTCAGTTTATGGCCATGACATGGTTCCAGAGAGAGGTTACTTATTATAACACTTATAAGTAGATTAAATTTAATATTGCGCTACACCTCCATGGGCACTATTTTTAAAATAGCGTCTCTTCCTACTGGGGCAAGCGTAGAATACGATGCACGTTGTACCTATGGCTACCTGACACAATAAAGCCAGACTAGAAAAGCTATGATATTTATATTGATTCAAAAAGTTTTGGAGGTGCTGTGTTATTACCTACGGTTCTGTTTTTTCACTACTTCAACAGAAAAAATAGTTTTTGTTCCAAACAGGCATGTTAGGTCGGCAAACTGCAAACATGTCGCGTGGACAATGATTGAACCGAAAAATAGGATGTGACGTGAGGTCTTGTCCACTATATAGCGCTATCGTCTATTATGTAGGTATGTAAATTAATTTCTATAAGACACTTTGCCATATTTAACTATTGTGGTCTCAGAATAGGTACTCGTAAGAAGGCCGAAGCAATCTTAAAATTTTCTCGTCTTTGATTATTTTAATTTATTAGTACCTATTGTACTCCTCAGAAATTAAGTATGCTAAGTGAGTAAGCCCGATAGTTTTTAGGGTTCCGTACCCAAAGGGTAAAAACGGGACCCTATTAATAAGTCTTATTGTCCGTCTGTCTGTTTATTACCAGGCTGTATCTCATGAACGGTGATAGCTAGATCGTCGAAATATTTAGAGATGGGATATGTGTGTTGCCTCAAAAATAACAAATACTAAAAACTGAGAAAATATAAAAATATAATTAAAGGGGGCTCCCATACAATTAACCTGAATTTTTAGCCGTTTTTTGGTCGATATTAATAACGGCGACAGGTAGATTTTCAGATATACAGGTAGATATAATTAGAATATTTACAGAATATTTAATTAAATATGCACTTGAAAGTTATATAATTAAATAAATATTTAATCATGTTACTTGTATGGGAGCCCCCATACAAGTAACATGATTTTTTCCTCGATATTAATAACGGCAACAGGAAGATGCTTGAAATATTCACGGAATATTAAGTTGTATGTTCCTTCAAAACTAAATAACTAAAATAAAATATATTAAGGGGGGCTTCCATACGGTACAGAACCCTTCGTGCGCGAGTTCGACTCGCACTTGGCTAATTATTTGTTTAAATTCCTGAGTTTAAAACGTTTCATTCTTTCAGCTAATGTCCTAATGATGGTAAAAAATTATACAGAGATAAAATTTACCCGTGATGATAACGAATAACGATACAGATACCTCTTTACTCATAAATTTGAATAACATTCTAAAAAATATTTCTCTATGCGTGGAACGCGCGTGTACTCGTATACTCGCAAATAGCTGCGGCATGAATATTGAAACCGCTACACCGAGTCATCTAAATAAAACAATATGGCATGAACGCTGAATAATAAAACAGCGGGTACCCTCGACCCGCCCAGAACAATACCCTAACATTTACAAAAAAATCCTTATAAAAATATCAAAATTTTAATCATCAAAGGGTCGGCGTTGTTGCTTAATGAAAATCTTTTGTGAAGAGCAGAAAGCGTCTAACGTTACGTAAAACGCAAATAATGGACAAAGCTAACAGTAATTCTGGAACAACTTTGTTTTAACGCTACCGCAAACATTTCAAGAATTTTCCGTAACAATACACAATCCCAAAAGGGAGTAGAAAACACGAAATGATTAAAACATAAAAATGGAAAACATGTTTTGCATACAACGTAGCTACGGCGTTGTTTCAGTAGGTAAACCGATTGTAGGAATAGTGGAATGAAGCCTTGGAAATTTGCTTTATGAACGTCAAGTGTTGTTCTGGTGCAACATGAAACGAAATGGAAGAGAGACGCAGTGTGACTCGGATGGAAATTGCAATATCCGAGCGAGCCGAATTAGACAGAGAGACAGCGACTACTGGAAACGCCTCAGTCCTTGCGTCAGCCCGACGCGAATTTCTGTTCCACTGTTGATTGGACTGATCATCATCATCATCATTATCAGCCGTAGGACGTCCACTGTTGGACATAAGCCTCCCCTATGGATTTCCAATAAGCCCGGTTGAAAGCGGCCCGCATCCAGCGCTAATATCGTCGGTCCACCTTGTCGGTGGACGTCCTACGCTGCGCTTGCCGGTGCGTGGTCTCCATTCGAGAATTTTCAATTGGACTTTCCATTCCATTCATTTGGACTGATCCATGTATTGAATTTAATTTATTTTAGCCTAATTTATTTTTCGATTCTTTTTTTGTTACTCTAATTTACATCTTTATTTACTCAATCATTATCATTTTAATCGCTGGGACATAATAGCACAAGTCATATTTTAGTAATTTTGTTAATATTGTACATTAGAAAATAATTAGCCAAGTGTGAGTCGGACTCGCGCACGAAGGGTTCCGCACCGTATGGAAGCCCCATTTAATATATTTTATTTTAATGTATTAATTATTTTTGAAAGAAATAGTTATACTTATAACTTAATATTTCAAGCATCTTCCTGTTCCCGTTATTAATATCAAGCAACAAAATCACGTTACTTATATGGGGTAAATACTTATTTTAGGGGGGCTCCCTTAAGTATTTATTTTATTTTTAAAGTTTCATCTACCTGTCACCGTTATTAATATCGAGCAAGAAACGTCTAAAAACTCAGCTTAGTTGTATGGGAGCCCCCTTTAAATATTTTTGTTATTTTTAGTATTTGTTGTTATAGCCGCATAAGAAATATGTCATCAGTAAAAATTTCAACGTTGTAGCTATTACGGTTCATGAGATACAGCCTGGTGGCAGATAGACAGATAGACGGACAGCGGAGTCTTAGTAATAGGGTCCTGTTTTTACACTTTGGGTACGGAACCCTAAAAATGGTCCCTAAAAAGAAAATGATAGTTCAGGGCTTCAGGGGTATTCAAAGAATTCAGAGTTATATTTGCGAACTATTTACCCCTTGTTTGAAAAAAATACTGAGCGTGGTATTATGAATAGCCTCCCCAAGAATGGGTCACGTAGTAAATGTACGTTCCTTAAATAAATAATGAATGTCATAAAACGCGAGTGACACATCCAGCGCACCAGAACTATTGTGACAGGATTAGGCCGAATGAGAGATTGGATCGGCCGGGCGGCCTAACTAAACTTCATTAGTCAAGTTTGGATAACAGCGACGGTCGGATTATATCGTTAGCTTTACTACTCCGACGTAGGTGACACGTGGGGCTTTAGATAATACCTACTTCGTGTATAACCTGAGTGTGGGTTAACATAAAATTTGAGTATATATACAGGGTAGGTAATACATGGTTATCCAGAACTGATGTAATAAACCGAAAGGAGGTGATTCAGGCCATCATTATAAAAAATTAAACTATGGGGCCAACACGGAATTCCATACATTTTGTCGATTCCGAGTTGCAATTTTATACGGAACTGCTGATTTTTCTCGAATTTTAAATAGTAAAAGTTGTTTGTAATGATAGTCTTAATCACCCTCTTGTAGCTTAGTACAGGGTACGCAGATAACCCTGTATAGGTCCGGTATTTCGAAAACTAACGTAACACAACAGGTAACAATTCCCAGCGCACTAATAGTAGGTATGATTCAATGAGACTACCCGAAAATGTCTTCAAACCACCTCTTTCAAAGCATCGGGTGACATTTTATATTTCTTTATTGACGGAGAAGTGCATTGTAGTCAGGTCCTTACTTTTACCCATAAGTACTTCTTCTCACGAGTGGGTAGGTACCGAATATCTATTCTACTTACCTGTCAGTATTATCAATACCACAACCAAATAGTTATGTAATAGTCATGTAGAACCAGTTATTATTGTGTAACCATACAATACCACAACCAATGCAAATGAAACTCAGCGAAAACTAGGCAATCTTTAAAAATCTTTTCAAAATGGGTAGGTATAAAAGTAGAAAGATTTCCTTTCATGTGTCGTACATTTCGAACAAGTCAACGGGCATTCTGACGCTGGTCACTTGACAGCAGGCTCCATGGCTCTCGTAGGCCAGGCAGTCGCCCCTGGTGTCCTTAATGATGGAGGACAATGGGCAAGCGCGGCTCGACACGCAGACTCCTTCGCCTCTAGCACACAACACCAACCATGGTTCTGTAATGTCAATCACTAGTCAAAGTTATGTTGACGTGATCCAAGTATCGTCTCATTGTTCAGGAAGGTCCTCAGCTTTTTTTAGGTTCTATGTTCGTCTGTATGTATTTTTTTTTGGGTATGTTCATCGATAATTTAACTAATTGTGAACTGAATAGAAAAATTCTTTTTTAGTTCGAAAGGGTACCGATATATGAGTATACTCCCGAGGTGGTCCCATTAATTTTACAGAAATCGGCTGAACCTTTTGTGAATAATCAACAATGATGTAAACAATTCGAGCGAAATATTCGAATTTTGTACACGATGGAAGGCGGTTTTGCCATTTTTGTCGAAAAATAATCATTAACACTGGCGATCAATTTACCGCAGATTTTACGTGATCCTCACTTATTTAACTTATATATTTATTTTATTTAACTACTTATTTAAACTGATTTATTTTGTACTATAGTTAATAGTTACATAGAACCTCTCACCTCAAATGGTTTGAATGACTTCAATTAGCGAGATGTGTACCTTACACATACAATAATTTATTTATGTTATACATAATTCTTTGATTTTCGGAAAGAGTTTGGTTTAGTGATTTTTTTGCTCTAATGGCTTGAATTGGCAGAAAATAAAATGTTCAAAATAATCTAGTCTTGAAAATGTAGTAGAGCATCGCTGACAATATCAGAGGACTGCAAACTGCTTCGCGTAACAAAGTCAAAATCAATTTACTGGACGATATGTAAGAACTCATCTGTTTGTAATTAAAGGAGCCCCCATTAAATATTTATTTTATTCTGTTTTTAGTATTTTTTGTTATAGCGGCAACAGAAATACATCATCTGTGAAAATTTCAGCTGCCTAGTTATCATGGTTCATGAGATACAGCCCGGTGACAGACAGACAGACGGACAGACGGACATCGAAGTCTTAGTAATAGGGTCCCGTTTTTACCCTTTGGGTACGGAACCCTAAAGACTAATGTTCATGAATGGAACCTCTGGTTTTACCAGGTTTTACTGATTAATTAATCTTGTCTTCCTCTACTTATTTACCGTTGCTAGATTACTTATTTTGTAATTTATATAACATCGTATTTTAATTTTAAATCCTAAAATACTGTATTTTGTATTTAATATTTCAAATACCTTTTTGTATTTCGTAATTTAATTATTTGCGATATAGTATTTTTTTCATTTTTATTTCAATTAAACCAAAGCATGTATTTTGCCCAGCCCTGACCCACAGATATACGCATAAATAACGATTTGAGTTATAATATCCCTTTGTAAAAATTTGTTGTTTAGAATATTTTGACTTAACGCATGAAAATAAAGTACCAATAGAAACAACAGGACAGCAAAAATGTACCTTACCTGGTGCCTTAAACGAGCTATAAGATAGTTTCTGTATAATGGGAGTAGGTGTCACATACTCTACCACATAATCTAGCGTATTAGTCGATTGAACACTGCTCATTATTATAAATATAACAAGTACAACTAAAATTACTACAGAGAGCGGTACGCATTGCGTAAATACTGTCATAACGCAGGTGTTACTGACTGAACTGACTGACAACGCGCAACCAATGAATGGTTCTTAAAAAAACAAAAGGAATAATAAAATTTCGTCTGAATTCGCCATTCGTGCGTTGTACCGATAAGAAGTGTGGTCAATGGGAATATTATTTCAATAATTTTTACATTCTAGTTTCACGTTTATTAACTTGTAGAATTATTTTTATAGCCCCAAAGGCAACGAGGCGAAAAACTACTTTTAAAGCAAGTTGTTGAATAATTTGTAACAAATGAGATGTTTGTTACCAATTATAATATATTGGAAGATTTAACATGTTCAAATTTAAAACTTGTACAAAATTTTCTATTTTCTATGAATAATATTCATGTTTGAAATGCAATGGCTACGTATCTAATTATTCTAACTAAATTGTCTCAATAAAAAATAATATCTTTGTATTACTTGTTTATTTTCCTTTTTTAACAGTTTTTTGTTATAGTAAGTAACAGTTGTCCAAAAATTTGTAACAAACTCTTTAGTACTGCATGAAACAAAAAAAGAGAGCATTTTTCTAATTTTGCACTTCGTTAGAGACACTGCGGAGCTCTACAGAGCGTGTAGCCTAACCAGTACTTTGTTTATATCTATTGCCTTGGCGATCCTAATGCAGATTGCTACTAGGTCTTGTTATTCCATGCAGGAAGTTGCGGGCAGGATTTATTATTTAAATTGAACTAATTTAGATAAATTCACATTGACAACTATACCGCAGTACGAACTTAACTAAAATTTTATCAGTACTTAGGTAGGCATCATTCGTTTTACTGTCAAAGGGAGGGCACGGCGGGATTTTAATAACTAGCTACAATGATTTATACTCGTACTGACTATTTAATTCCTGGGAAGGTGACCCCATTATATTCAAACTCACATTTTCTAGCTACGATTACTTATTTTAGAATTCTATCTTATTGACTCAATTTTGTTTGAAAATATATTTTTTTACTTTCATATCGTCAACTATGATAATAATAAATAATTATGTTTCGCAAAAATTGCACCACCGACTTTCACCTTGTACAGAATTCGAATAGTTTGCACGAATCGATGTGACACCCACACACATTATTGTGTACATTATTAGTGTACATTATTGTTGATTTATCAAAAACGGCTCAGCCGATGCCTATAAAATTTAAATGAGACCACTTCGGGAATATACCCTTTCGAACAATTTTTTTTAAGTCGTTGCTTAAATATCGATTAACAAACACAAAAAAATACATACAGACGAACATAGTACCTCCTCCTTTTTGGAAATCGTTAAAAATACAAATCAATTGAAAATTGATGCATGAGAATGTTGTAAACATCCATTAGGGGTACCTATATATACATATACACTAGCAGCCTCACTATTTTTTTTTAAATATAATGTAGCCTATGACACCCGGGGATTGTGTAGCTTCCCAACAGTGAAATAATTTTTCAAATCGGTTCAGTAGTTACGGAGCCTATTCAATGCAAACAAACAAAAAATCAAATCTTTCCTCTTTATTATATTGGTATAGATAAGAACTGTAACGTATGTTACGAAATGTATTATGAAACTGTTTTTTCTACGTATTATGTAATATAGATACAGTTGGTGTTTCTTGTTTAAATAAATAAAATATTAGTTTTAGATTACATAAGTTGCGATTTTGATTTTTTATCTTAATACAAATATACTACACAGTATGCACTTCATCAAGTAATGTATCTATACCTACTCTACTAATTTTAATCGCAGATAATGTACCAAGAGAACCATTTATTTAATAATTATTCTTTACTAATCGAATTATCTATAAAAAAGTAGGTACAAATGTTGGCTATAATTACAATTACATACTTGCATGGGTAGGTAGGTAGAGGTAGACTAGGTACATAGTTGCATATTTTCCGGGTCATTTTTTAAAAGATTTAAAAAACGAAGTGCTTCATTAATATAAAACCGTATCTACGCTAAAAAACAAATCCAAAATACTAACAGTGCGACATTTTCGCTATGCAAAAAAGCACTTTAATAAAGATTAAAAAAAATTATACTAACAGCTTTATAATCTTTTATACTTTTTCGAAGATTTAGAAGCGACTACGAATCTCGGAATCATATTTTATTGCCTCGACTGAAAAGGACAAAACGCGCTTCGGCTTTATATTAAATTTTTAATAGCTTGAGTGATTTCTAAGATGAAAAGAGCAACTAAAATTAAGATAGTCAAAGGAAGCTCTCATTTTATGAATGGAAAAAGATATTCAAGGCTTATTTGTGTTAAGACTAGCTGTGCCTTTCGGTGTCCCTGATCAAGTCTTCAATTAGGTATTAGCTGATGTGTTTTTTCCATGGATATAGGTTGTTACAGTTACCTATATCCATGGATAAAACCACATAAGCTAATACTTGTATTTTACACTTGACTTGTATTGACAATAATATTTTATTTAGTGTTATAGGTACAACACTAAAATATGACAATGATTTTTTGTGTTTTAGGTACAAGACTAAATTATTGCGCATATAAAAAAAAGCAAAGGCCTTGTCCTATCGGACTTTGACATTGCCAGTCGCAACTCACGCAGCTACAGAAACGTCGTAGGCGTCGTAGCTGCTACAACAGTATGGAAAAGTAGCAGTAAGTAACAAGGTAGCGTATAAAGATAACTACAGGGAAAATAAACTTTTAAACGGTCCACATTTAATTAGAAATTAGTTATTGTAATTTATCTTTGGTATGGTTTCTTATACATAATTATATACCTAAGTAAACCTCTGTTTGTAAAGTTTTAAACTAATTTGTAATTAAAACATTTCTACAAAGCTTATCCTAGACTAGAATGAATTTTATTTCTCGTTCTTTTATGGCAGATAGGTACTTATTTAAATGTAAGCCTCAAGCTTTTAATATTCTACAAATGTAGAAACGAGACCTTTTCAACTTCGCAGAGAATATACTTAGGGTTTTTTATAAAAAGATTTCTTTGATCCCAGACAGAGCTCAAATACATAGGTCGTCTGGTGAATAAAATGCTAAACATCTACCTGCCCTTACAAACATAAAATTTCATTAAACCCCATTGAGATTTTAAAATTCAGTTTTCGTCTGCTCCATAAAAATAAAATCAAGCGTGAACTTTACATTCAGGAGAGAGCCAAATTTACATTTTTACGTGGGTAAGTACTCCTTATTTTAACTCTGTAAGAAGTAATGCAAATCAGCGTAGTACCTATATAACTTTTTTATACAATTGTGACGTGTAGACGCTCTTCTGTAAACTCAAGTTGTAGAACTGAAATAAGTTACAAAAGGAGTGCCGCGAACCATATTTGACAAGGCATTATTAGAAGACAGAGTTCCTGGTCGCTAAATACCGGTATTGTTATTTTTTGACGATTTAGTTTGGGCTATGGTACAATAAGTATAGGTGTACCGGTTGTGGCCACTGGCCCGGTTGTGGCCATTTGGTGTCAAAGTTAATGAACAAATGATAATTATAAACAATGTAATACCATAAATAGTGTTTGTATAAATCTAAATGTTTTAAAATTTCTTTAAAAATATTATTTTAACGTAAAGTTTTCTTATTATTCCAAATTCAAAGTGGCCCCAAATGATACTAAGATGGACACAACCAGTGCATTTACCCTACTTATGAAATTCGGAGCACAACAGTGTGACTCAAAAGTAATCAAAAATACTTAGATCAAAGACTTAGGTAGTTCTCCTATCTCAAGATTATAAGTTCAATCATCAATATGTATCAAGTTGTATCGCATTGAACATCTCTACTGTGAGACGATATTCTACCACTCGTAATCAATAAACTCCATAATCTACAAAATCAGAAGCATCAGGATGATGATCACGAAAGTTTACCCGCAAAATTCTTACTTTTGGTACCAGCGTAGGTATTAAAATCATTTCCTAGACCTCTATACCTTGTTTTTCGCATTGGATTACTATAAGTTTAGTTAAAGTAACCAAACCAATCTTAAACCATTGAAGTACTAAGTATACACTCATTGTCTTAAACTAACGGAAAATAATCCGCTTCACCATCCAAAAACTGTTCAAGTAGCACGCTTGAAAGTTGCATGACGGAACTCTGTAACCTTTTTGAATCAGTCAAAGGTGATCGATTTAGGGATCCCGAATTCATCGTAGCACAACTCTCTCAGGACGAAGGGCCAGTGCGCTTGAAAAATTCACCCGGTCGAGGTGACCATGTTTTATTTAAGTCCCAGCGCATTGCGGCTCGTTCAAATATTTAGAAACGGCCATTGAGACGGTGTGTTACCTCTCAGGCACTACGACCGCTATTTGCCACCGTTTTTACCGCCGTGACATGTGAGCGAAAGTAACTAGTAAGAGAAAATGTACGTGTCTCTGACGTGCGAATCGGTTTCATAGGGTTGACTCACTTGACAGTCAAATAGTCTGTACTTTTTGACCGACGAAACGGAGGAGGTACTCAATTCGACGATAGTCTGTACTTTTTGACCGACGAAACGGAGGAGGTACTCAATTCGACGCATTTTTTTTTTATGTATGTACCTCTATAACCACGCATAACTTTTTACATAGTGGTCCGATTTAGATAGTTCTTTTTTATTGGAAAGAGTAGGTATATCTACTTCAAAATTGGTCCCATTTAAATTTTATCGAAATCAGCTGAGCCATTTTTGATAAATCAACAATAATGTGCAAATACTACATCGATCCGTGCAAACTATTCGCGAATTCTGTACACGGTTGAAGTCGGTCATGCCATTTTTTCGAAAAATAATTATTACAAGCCTTTATTTACTTTCACTTCACCTGTCCCGTTGTCTGTAGTTCTGTAATTAAATCTCGCAAGTTAAATTTGATCCATTTCCCGGTTACCGATTGAGCTGAAATTTTGTATAGGTACATGTGTAAATCGCGTGACAATGCTATACTATAATGACATGGTGCTAATCTGAAGATGGAGCTGGAATGTGGCCAAAGGAACTTAGCAATGAAACGACACAACCTCATCAAGTTTGGGTTCATTTGAATGGTCTTGGTGAGTAGTTTGGCTTTCAGTGGTAACCAGGGTCTGATGATGAAGCTGGAAGGTGGTCATAGGAACTCTGTAATGAATCGACGCAACCCTATAGAGTTTCGGCTCGTTTGATTCGAGAAGATGAAAAAAAATGTTTTTTAATATAGGTAGGTACTTAATAATACTTCTTGTATAAGTGTCTACTTCTTTGTTATGGCTCTTACTAATATTCACTCCAAACTCCTAACTTCGAAAGTGTGCTTGTTGGTTTATTTGCTACTCTTTCACGCAGCAACGGAAGCACGAATGACGTATAATATGTGAAACGCACATTCCGTTATAGTGGTAAGAATCATAGTGTGTTTTTTTTTCATTAAATCTTATTTATTTTACATGTAATACACGTATGTACTCGTACCTACTTTCCCCTTTATCTTTGCCTGGCTTATTTACTTGTACCGAGGCGTTTTATGGTCAGATTTTATAGTGAATGTGGTGCCATCATAGCCATTTTATACACACGCTGTAAACGTCAGATCGGAGCCACAAAATATCCCATTCTGCTGTCATTTATTTTACACCCTTTCATAAAACACTCGTTCAGATTTTTATGGTGTTATTTTCGAGATCGTATTGGCGTACCTATGAATCAAGTAAGTAACAAGCTACCAATGTAGGTAGGTAGGTACAACGTTACAAAAGTTACCAACCTAGGCACTTTTTTAACGTTGTGGTACCTACCACAACGTTAAAAAACGTTTTATTTGCTTAAATAAGAAACCCAGTATTTAAAAAATACAAATTTTAAATTTTATATATGTGAGCCACATTGGCTTATATAGTAACGCATGCATTCCAAGTGCAGTGGGTTTAAATCCCGGTCCCGTACCAATAAGTTATATTACTTATGGTAATTATAGTACACACCACACGGGTTTTTCGGTGAAGTAAAACATCGTTGGCCACCTGGATTGCATTAATCCGTAGAAGCAATGCGATAGCATAATATGCATAAGACCTATAAAATCTGAATCCTTGAGTCTGATAGATGTAAGGGAGCAGACTCGCGGCGCTCGTACTTACTGGAAACAGCCAACTCCTTTCACTGATAGATCTATGTTCTGTAGTGGCCAAAGAAAGGCCTACTTATGTCTAAAGGCCGGCTCAGTACCTAATGGAAATTATTTATCTACAATACTTGTCTGAGGGATAGATGAGGGATCAATTTCTTAATTCATTTGGTGGTGCAGTGATGGTAGGTACTCGTTATCTTTTTACTGAAGCTAATTATTATGTATCTTCGTATGGTTTTATCGACAATTATGTATCTTCGTATGGTATTATCGACAGCACAAGTGAGCGTAATAAGATACTAGGTTTTTTTCCGCTTTAGACCACTAACTCGCCTGATGGTAAACGACGTTGTGGTCGAAGATGAAGCACGCAAACCTAGAAGATACCTATTCACTCTGACCTTGAAAAGCTTTATATTATATCTCTAAGGAAACAAGAAAGCAGGAAGACTGTTCCATTCCCTGGCGGTACGAATCAGAAATGTTGAGTCAAACCGCTTCGTACGTATCGAAGGAAAAACGACAGTGTAGGGGTGGTAATGTGGCGTCTTCCTACTACATAATTCGTACTGCTTTTCTTTACGTTAATCTCTCGGAAACCAGCTAACTCTCATGCCCTTCCTGATCTTTCAGTGACAGCCGCTTACCATCCAACTTTTGTATTATAGCTATCACATTCATCATTTTCTATACTCATGATATAACCATAACAACCCTGCTTACTACCTCGACTTTTTGAGACAAAATAAAATATCCAGAAAATAAATTCATGTAAATAGGAACAACTTTATAAACCTACGTAAATACGAGCCTATATCGCCAACAAGGAACAGTTTCTTCGTACACTAAATAAACAACGTCCTGAATCTGCCATAAAACGAGGAAATAACGCTACCTAAACTCCACATTTTCTTCGGTAAACGTCTGAAGATTCTACTCAGGCAGGGCTCTTACCTGCCTGGTGGGCATAAACCAGCCAGTTTATACACCTTCCCTATAAGCAAGCGGTAAACATTCGAGCAAGATTTTAGATTTTTCAAGAGCAATTTTAAACCGAACGGTTCGACGTGTAGTGGCATTGCACAGCCGGGCGTGTAAAAACCAATCATGCGAATTATTGGCCACCGACCTGTGCAGATCCGGGCCCGACGGAAGGTGAAAATAGCACTGATGTTTACGATACAAATAGTATATTGGTACTGTCAACAACTTGCATATAGATTCGGTACACATAGATATACAGGGTTATTTCTAATCAATTAGCATCCTTTTAGGGGCTTATTCTGTACATCAAAACTAACAACCTTTGTTCTACGACTTTCATTGATTCTCAAAAAATAAAGTGTTCCATAGAAAAATGTCGTTCACCCTCGACCAAATTTAAAGAACAGCTGTTTTTTTTATAGTTTTGACAAAAGTCGTAGAACAAAAGTTGTTAGTTTTGATGTACAGAATAAGCCCCTAAAAGGATGCTAATTGATTAGAAATACCCTGTATACATAAATACTTGCCCTGGGGAGGGAATCGAACCCACGCCTCATTGATCCCATGGTCAGGGTCACTAACTACTGAACCACCGAGCCAGGTAGGTATACTACGGCTGATATGATGATGATAACATTTATATTGGACATGATTTATCAAAATACTTAGATAGTTATAGTTATTTATTTATGCAAAACACATGTACATTGAAAATAATTCTAATTTTTTACATGTATACCCTGTTTGATAGGGTGTGGCATAATTTTATACAATCGTACCAGACAGTGGAATCAGTAAGAAAAAAATATTAAAAGATATCGGAGACAGAATCTTAGTTGTAGTCATTACATTACAAGAATATTCGTATCTAAAAAAGCTTATTTAACCTTAATTACTTAATATTGCGGATACCGGAGACAGAATTTTAAAAATGTAGTCATTCATAACAAGAATATTTGTATCTAAGAAACTTATTTAACCTTAATTACCTAATACTTCGAGTCGCAGGTTTAATATAATTTTGAAATATAGAGAGGCTACCTAAAAACCTAGCTAATCTTACAATACCTATTGAATGATACAATTCATATATACCTATTTACAACTTAGCTAAATATTTATATGCGTATTAATCTTTTAACAACTCCGATAAAATTATTCCTGCAACAGTGCCTTTTAATAAACAGAGCAATCGTAAAAAACTAAGCAGACCTGAATAATTAAGAAAAACAACGTGTAGTTTTGGGAGCTCCAGCTCCGATTAGCAGGCAGCGTACGTGCATGCAGCATGCCCCTTGATTAAATAACCGCCCGGCTGATGACCCGCCAGCGGATATTGCATTTTCCAGGCCCCAGAGCTTCGAAGCTACCTCCGCAGCTCCGTTCCGGTCACTTGCCTGAATATTATGTGCTTTGCAGCGTGGAAATCTGATGCATTTACTTAACAGATTTTCCTTGTTTACAGTCGAATTGTCACATACCTACTTGGTTCGAATTGAATGAATCTAGCGACCGATGAATGTGTTTCTGGAATTTTGCATTTTGTCCCCGAATTCTTAACAAACTTGTATTATTGTGAACCCGTAGTCCCGTACCTGAACTACAGTCTTGACTACGTACTTGGGAGGATAGTTATTACTACTTTCAAATTTCTTAATAAATTTTAAACCAATGTGCACATAAAATGAACTAAAAATCTTATACCTTTAAGCGTCCCCTATCAGTAACAGAAGCTTACACGACTCACCCGTATTTTTTCGACGGCAGAAAATGTTCTGAAAAATCCGGGCTTTGCTTGTTTAAAAGCAGTCGAAGGGGCGGCTGGGTCAAGTTTGGACGAGCGGTGTGCATTATTGGCTTCGCTTTGAAAAGTATCGCAAAGCGGCTTTAGAGGGTGAAATCCGCACGCTGGAAAAAATAAACCGTATATATACATCACACTAACTTTTCACGGAACTTTTCGAGCGGAAACTTTGTTATTGGACCATCAAACTGCTTTTTCGGTAATTTGGTGGATTTATAAGACATGTTTGGAAGAAATATGTCAGGAAAAGAGGGTGCAAATTACTCTCTCGGTCATTTGGATCTATTTGGGGTTCTACGAAACTTTGGAAGGTTTGAGATTGTCGTAGCGTCGTACCTGTCTGTAGCGCCAAAACATCGTAGCTCTAAATTGTCTACCTCTAAGTAATTAATGACATTTAGGTAGGTTATATTTTTATTGAAATCATTCGTCGTAACATGGACAAAAAAGTCATTACAATGACTCTCAACCATACACTTATTTTTGAGGATTTAGTAGGTACCTACCTACCCAAAACACCAAAAGGCCGCTCTTCTACGAATAGCGACAAAATCTTTTTGATTAGACTATAGGTATCTAATGTATGTATGTAGGTGCTTAGGTACTTCAATAATAATCCTCCAAGTACGAGTCGGACTCGTGCACGGAGGGTTCCGTACTGTATGGGAGCCCCCCTTAAATATTTACTTTATTTTAATTTTATATTTACTATTGAAGAGAATATAAAACTAAATATTCTGTTAAAATTTCAAGCATCTACCTGGTAACATTATTAATATAGAGCGAAAAACGTTAAAAAAATTCAGGTTTGTTGTATGGGAGCCCCCCTTAAATATTTATTTTATTTTGTTTTTAGTATTTGTTGTTATAGCGGCAACCGAAATACATCATCTGTGAAAATTTAAGCTGCCTAGCTATCATGGTTCATGAGATACAGCCCGGTAACAGACAGACAGACAGACGGAGAGATGGACAGACGCACAGACGGACATCGAAGTCTTAGTAATAGGGTCCCGTTTTTCCCTTTGGGTACGGAACCCTAAAAACTATAATAATAAAATTTTCTGTATTTCTAAAAACTGAATATCGTTTATTGCATAACACTGGTACATTCATAAGTTGTTAAATATTATAAATTGTATCACAGTTTTACCCTTTACTTGTTATCGTTTAAACCGTATGGGTAGCAAGCTGAAACTTTCACAGATAGTGTGAAGTAACTTTTGTAGATGTTTCCCTATGTGTACCAAGACGTAGGTACCTATTTAGTGAGCAATATTATAACAAGTTCCGTTTCAATTTAGTTTAATGTTAATTTAGCAAAATAAACTAAGTTTTCCACCTACCAATTATAAAGTCGTTAAAGTCATTTTAATAAGAATAAATGGGACGATGTCGTTGTAATTCTTCAGATTATGTTAATTTATTCCTAAATTTGTTATCAAAGAGATCCCCAGCTGCGACTTCATAAGCGTGGGTACGTAGCAATGATAATAAAACAAGTAGATGGCACCTGTGAAATGTCTTGTCGTCAGAAAACACCAATATGATGGTGGTCAAACATGGACCGAAAAAATATTACATAGAAAAGAGAATTAAAGCTTCTGTTTTGTTAATCGATCGATCGGGTCGGGCAGGATTGATCGATTTTAGTTTGATCGATGAAGTCGGAAAATTTCAAGTTGGGACCACGGTACAATCTCAACGTAGGACGTCCAATAAGATGAACGGATGACCTCAATAAAACCGCAGGATCGCGATGAATGTAAGCTGCTTCCAATCGGTCTTATTAGAGGCCTATGTCTAGCAATGGACCCACTATGGCTGAAACGACAACCATATTTTATAGGTACCAACCAATATTCTGCAGAAGAGGTTAATTAGTAGTAGTAAAACAAATTAGTCTACGGACTACAGTCACAGGTGCTAGGAACGTCTATTTTTACCTACAGATTTTGAATTTTGAAATTTCGAATGTTAAATAATTTTGTAGGACCCTTCTTCGGTATAGTCAGCTGCGGTCGAAAGTAAAAGAAAGAATTATGCGAGAATTCATGTTTTATTGTAGGTATTTACTTAAAAGTATTTTTTCATTTAAAAGATATATGTTTTCATGCTTATTTAATTTGTATAAATGTATGTATTAAACAATAAAATATACTTAAATGTATTTTTTTACTTAAAAGATAAAGGTATGTTTTCATACTTAATTAATTTGTATAAAAGAAGAAAAAAAATCAGCCAAGTGCGAGTTGGACTCGCGCACGCAGGGTTCCGTACTGTATGGGAGCCCCCCCTTAAATATTTATTTTACTTTAATTTAATTATTTATTATTGACTTGTTTACATAATTAAACATTCTGTGAATATTTCAAGCATCTACATGTTACCATTATTAATCTCGAGCGAAAACCGGTTAAAAATTCAGGTTTGTTGTATGGGAGCCCTTAAATATTAATTTTATTCTGTTTTAAGTATTTGTTGTTATAGCGGCAACAGAAATATATCATCTGTGAAAATTTCAACTTTCTAGCTATAACGGTTTATCAGATACAGCCTGGTGACAGACAGACGGACGGCAGAGTCTTAGTAATAGGGTCCTGTTTTTACCCTTTGGGTACGGAACCCTAAAAATCATATATTTTTTTATTTAAACTATAGAAAAACGCCTTTTGGCTTTTAGCCTTCCTCGCTATATTTCCTTAGGGGGAAAGGACCAGCCATAATCTACAATCATGTGACGGTCCCACCTACCCTGAGATCTTTCTTTCTCTTTTAGATCCTGGTGGATGCTCTCTCCCCGTTTCACACTACATATAATTACCTACCACAGATTTTCAGAAAATGGATTCACCTGACTGAACAAAACAGATAAGGAAATCAAACTTTACAAATATAAAATAAGCCAAAATCATAAAATCGAGGGCCAATTCAGTAGGTACTTTCATGAAATTCAGAAATTGTAGACTTGAAAACATATAAATCCGCAGATATCCAGGGCAACAAAAAAATATTTTTCGTAGACCTGTTTAATTTATGTTTCTCTTCGAACACGGGTCTAAGCAAGTTACATTTGCGACGATCATGAAATCTTTACCTGTCAACCTGTCATAAAGATAGCAATTTTCCGTATTTTAACAACCTCTAAGTATTTTTAACTATACATACATTCTATATACAATTTAATATTTGCAATGCACATAATATATTATGTATAAATATAACCATAATAATAAATTATTATGGATATATTTAACTGTATATTTTGCTCTTAACCAATATGTATGTACATATAGTTACACAAGTTTTTGGAAAATAAACAATTTCAACATACCTATGTACAATTTACATAGAGTCATTCTGAATGGGCATTGCACAACTCGGAGGCGACAAAATGTATGAAATCGCAATATTTTTCTGAAATTCTCGGTTGGTCCCATTGTAAAAGTAGGTAGTTAATAATGATGATCTAAATCCTCTTTAGGCTTAGAAGTCTTTCTGAATAACCACCTTTATCCCCCGTGACTCTACTGCTTGGCTCAACTAACCTAGTGCTAAAAAGGAAATTTCTTACTCCAGTGCAGTGGCACGACAAATTTTCTATACTTAGCTGCTTAGTCTATAAAATCTAATTACCCGTGAACTTGGTCATTACCCGTGGCACTACTGAATTTAGGAAGACAATCAATTTGTAACATAAATTATTAGGTAACATTAACCGTTCATACCATTATTTTGAGCATAATATTTTCGAGATAGATTTAGCTTGCAATGATCTTTGGCATGTAGATGTGTTAAGTATAATATACTTACGAGTACGTCTATATCGCAACCGTCTTGCTATCGAAAATCTGTAATACCTAACTTGAGAAGGCTCCGGTGTCGACAAACCCCACAACAAGCGCCAAGTTCGCAACTCCACAGATGCGGGTGAGACGTGATTAATCACTTCCCGCTTTAACAAGTCAAGGAGCGATTATAATGCGTATCAAGGAAAGATATCAACGCTTATTACTTACAAAACCTAACTAAGGACCTTCCATGAAGTGGTCGAAGTGGTCACATTTATTATGGCAACTAACGTGATTTTCACACATTTTAATATTTTATTTCACGGAAATGTACTCATGCTTTTTTTTTTTCATAGGCATTATATAGTAACTATAGTTTCTTATAAAATTATTTTTTATGAAAAAAATAAACGTGACTACATTCTCGTGATATAAAATACATATTAAAATGGTAAAGTAAAGTAAAGTAAAACTTATTGCAAAACTGTGTAAAATGGTGGTACATTTTTTTAGTATCAACAGTCTATCCTAGCGGACATGCAATTTTTGGCTTCATAAAATCTAATTATAAAATATATTATTGCCTATCCGAAATACTAATATATCTTTTTCCATTACATTTACAGGACATTATCATATTCATATGAGATCATGATAAGTAAATATTTGGTCACAATTAGATTACATTTTGCATAGCATACAAAGTTGTCTACTTATCCTGTAAGTATTAAGCCAAAAGGGGGCGATTATGAACCATTTTTACTATAGGGCCAACCCAAAGAAAATCTGCTATTCCATACAAAACTGCATCTGGAAATCGACAATATGTATCTAACTGATTTTTTTCTCGAATTTTGGGTGGCCATGGTAAAAGTTGTTCATAATATTAGCCTGAATCCTTTTGGCTTAGTAAATTTGAGTTACATTTAGATTAGATTTTGCATAACAAATACTTGTACCTATTAATTAGGGTTCCGTACCCAAAGGGTAAAAACGGGACCCTATTACTAAGACTCCGCTGTCCGTCTGTCTGTCTGTCTGTCTCCAGGCTGTATCTCATGAACCGTTTTAACTAGGAAGCTGAAATTTTCACAGATGATGTATTTCTGTTGCCGCTATAACAATAAATACTAAAAACAGAATAAAATTAATAATTAAGGGTGGCTCCTATACAATAAACCTGATTTTTTAGCCGTTTATCGCTCTATATTAATAATGGTAACAGGTAGATGATTGAAATATTCACAGAATATTTAGTTGTATATTCACTTTAATAATAAAATAAAATAAATATTTAAGGGGGTCTCCTATACAGTACGGAACCCTCCGCGCGCGAGTCGGACTCGTACTGGGCCGATTATATCACCTACGTGTGTTAAGGGGTGACGGTGAGCAGTTTTGGACCATTCAGTCTAAAACTGCACCAGTGGCGTATCTTGCATTGCCCCGTATCAAAATAAGTGGGGGGTCCCAACTAAAGCAAAAAGTTGTGCTTTAATAGTCGCTACCACGTTCTGTTTTTGCTGACTAGTTCTATAAAAGTCCCGTGGTTAGTGGTATAAACGTCAAGTCAACTTTTACACAACGCCAAAAGGGCGCACATTATAACACAAAATGCTGTAGAAGTAGAGTAACGGTGAGAATATGACGCCTGATTTGCGGAATAACATGGAGTAAAAACAAAACGATCTGAAGTTAAAACTCTATAGAAACATAAGTAATGACAGATAGACAGTTTCACAGGGGCCCCTGTAGCCCCGTATCATTAATACGGCCGATGCGGCGGTAGCTGCGCCCCTGAACTGCAAAGAGCCTAGTCCAGGTTTTGCGTAGTTTACTTAAACTTTCGCGTTCGCGTGTGGCTCCATACATTTTGGTTAGTTCTTGCTCGTTTCCGCCAGGGGCGCTGTACAAAAATGTATAGAGCCATGCAGAAACATCTGTAGTTTCAATTTACGTGTAAACCTGGACTATGTATTGTACAACACGATCGATCATAGGCGGCTCGTTCTACAGAGCGCTGGTGCAGTGCACTCCCACGAAAAATTACTTAATAAGTTAGGTAATTTATATTTTTTTAATACCATAGGTTACACCTTAAATTATTTCTATTCTACTACGCCTATATACATACAGTAATCTATCATATTACCTATACCTACGCATACATTTGGCGTCAAGTAGTAACGAGTGGAGCGCCAGCGATTGCGCTCCTGTGAAACGAAAATTATAATAGTACGATTCCTAATCAATGAATGCGAAAGAGAAACATCGTCACTGGCCGACGCGTGAAACAAAAGATTTCGTATGAAAAATTAACTAGTCGCATTTAAGTGTAGCGCTGAGCGAAGTGTGGAGGGCTTCGAGAAATGACAAGTGTGGAGCTCTCGTATTATATTGAACATTTACAATATTTCTGATCATGTTCTCCTTAATTACTACGCAACGAGAGAGACAGAGAAAGAGGTACGCGACCTACCCTGTCTTGAAATCTGAATGAAGCCAAGCAGGGTTGATAAAAATCATGATTTAAAAAAAAAAACACAAAAGAATCTGATTAATTTGATTTAAATCGTTTTTTTTTTTTTCAAAAATCGTATTACAGCGCCGCGCCAATGGCGGATACCGCGCCTATCTGAACAGACTGTTAAAAAAAGGTTAAGATAGTAAGTTATACTGAGCACCACATAAATCGGCGGATGAGGCGCGGGACAAATACAAGAGGCGTGTAGCGGAGGCGCGGCGCGTTCGAGGCGCCCAAGCAGCGCGAAAGAAGCGCGCGAAGCGGTGTCGGAATGGCGAGGCGCGGACGAACATAGAGGATCCGTTTGAGGCATGCAGGACAAGAACATAGATTTTTCATTCACATGGAAGATTTAATACCCTACATATCCACGAGATCGTTTTTAAGACGTGTACATAAGATATCACCACAATGTTTTAATACAATTATTTCTAAATAAATAAATAAATTATATAAGTAAGATATGACCTAGAAAAAAATGTACATATTGGTAAATGCACATTCATCTAGAAGATTAACTACTGATAACTTTAAAATAATATGTTAAACAAGTTTGCCATGTTTATAACCAAATTACAATTGTAAAACGTATACCTAGGTAAACTGATTTCAAGGTTTTCTATTAATTTACGACGTATTATTATTACAACATGGTCTATACTAATGTCAATTTAATTATTCAAGATTAATAATTAGAAATTTTACATTAAATTCAATATCGTCACAAAGGAGATAATTCAAAATGGGCTCAGACTAGGTACAGTAGCTCAAAAAATCTGTTAAACTATGATAAATAAATGCGCAGAGTAAAACAACCGCATCACATGCTTAATTTATGAGTAATTTCACACTTTCCAATTTGATTTTTGTTCAGTCATTGAATTACTGTCATTTTGGTCACATGTAACTTTAATACCCGAATACACGAAATTACTTTTAATGGACACTGTTATTGTAAAAAATAACGGGAAAATCATTTTCCGAAAGAAACAAAGCAAATTATGAAATACTGTACCCTTTAGTGGCCCAATTTCTATATTTGCAATATCTTCTTTCTTGGTCCACTGTGCGGCACGCCACTAGTAACTGCGGGTGCGCCGAGGGCGAGGAAGCGGCGCCCGCGCCGCGCCTTCTCTGTTTGCGCGGCGCCACGCCACTTCTATGCATTTTGTGTGAAATATCATAGAAGGCGCCACGCCCGCGCTGCGCCACCGCCACACGCCACTTGTATTTGTCCCGCGCCTGAGAAGTTAGCAGATGACACTTCGCCGTGACTCGCTAATTATTGCGCATGTGTGCACAATGTGTAGGGAGCGCGCGAGAGGCATGAGGTTGGCGGGCGCGTGTGCCCCGGCGTTTCGTCTCTCTGGCTCCCGCGCATACCTATATTTCGGCTTTTGCGCAGCGTTCTGTGCATAACTCCCATCCGCCGATTTGTGTGGCGCTTAGTATACTTGCGCTCGCGGCACTGCCGCCGCCGTCCTCTGCGTCTATGTTACGATTGCGATCGATTTCATACAATGTTTACACACCGCTTTGTTAAACTTGCCGCAAGCGGACTTTTTTTCATGGAAATAAACCCATACAGCATCTTTTTCCTTCCACACATTTTGTTGTTCACTTTCACTCATCAATCACGAATGATCGCGCCAAGGACTAAACGAACGGATTCAGTCGCGAGTTTATATTTTGCGGAATCCCCGAACGGTGTCGATAAATAGCATTGAAGACGTGTGTGCGCGCCGTAGTTTATGTCGGGGGAAGTCCTTTGATACATTTTGGCTGATGGTCGCAGTAAAAAAGTATAATTGATTTAAATCATTGATTTTTATAAAATAATAACTTGATTTAAATCGCTGATTTAAATCATATCAACCCTGAAGCCAAGTATACCATCCAAAACCGTCTTATTTTATGAAATGACTAGACGACCCGCCCCGGCTTCGCACAGGTGTATTATACATATAAACCTTCCTCTTGAACCACTCTATCCATTAAAAAAAACCGCATCAAAATACGTTGCGTAGTTTTAAAGATTTAAGCAAACAGACAAAAATAGCTACTTTATTTTATACTATGTAAGGATATACACTTATATTTTCTTCACTTTTCTTTGAACTATGGCTGTTACAGCCATTAGCTACAAAAGAAAAGAAATTCAAGTTTTCAATAACAAAGTAGGTATTTCACACCTAAACACTTCCCGAACAAAAATATATCACAAAGTTCGAAAACAGCGAGTCACCAGCTGGTCACTTTGACAAGCAAAATGCAACTTCACGTCATTCAGGATCAAAGTTGCTGTATAATTACGTCTCTTTCTATCTAATGACTAACTTTTGTACGATAAAGCAGTAGCGACTATAGGTATGTTTTATCATTCAATTGAATACAATAGCTCCAGTCTTGTCATTTCTCCAAAGTGGACGGGGTGACTGCGCATTGGTTTAGTATGGCGGTCACCATACGCAGCCATCCCCTCCACACTACCCTCAGCGCTAGACTTACGTGCCGCTACGTGTAACGTTAACATTATTCATTAAATCTTATCATTTCATTATTACTATGATACAGGAACATCTCATTCTGCTTGCAATAGGTTGTACCTATATTTTTTTGTTGTAAGTGATATACATAGTTAATTAATTAATTCGAATCATAGGATTGTAGAGGTACTCACTGAAGCTGCCAACCTAGTGACATAGATCTTTATTCCTGATGTTGAGTTGAGAGTTACAGCTTTAGTAACAGAGTAGTCAAAGATTCATCACCAGAGTTCACTAAAATTAAGGTAAGATTCATGACTAGTAGTATAGAATTTTTTTTCTCCCGAATGTGTCCTAATGTATGTCTTTTGAAGCACTTGTATGAGCCGTTTTAAAATCAAATAAAATCAAGTACACTGAATAGGTTTCTCCCGTGTGTGTCTCAACATGTGTTTCTTTATATGACTCGCCTGTGTTGCTCTGTAATCGCAGATGTCACATTTAAAGGGCTTTTCACCTGTATGAGTTCGTATGTGCCGTTTTAGCTGATTTGTCTGTGATCCTCTATAGTCACATATATCACATTCATAAGGCTTAGCACCAGTATGAATTTTTTTGTGGCGTCTTAAATTGCTAACATCAGTTGACCTATAATCGCACCTATCACATACATATGGCTTCTCCCCTGTGTGTTTCAATCTGTGCGATTTTAATATACCTGGAGATGCACACTTATACTCGCACATCTCACATTCGTAGGGCGTTTCACCTGTGTGTGTAAGTATATGCCTTTTCAATTGGTCCGCCCGTGTTGTTTTATAATCGCATATATCACACGGATATATCTTGTCTCCTTCATTGTGGGTAGTAATGTGTCTTTTCAAGTCACCCAGTCGACCAGATTTATAACCACATGTGTCACATTCATATGGATACTCCCCTGTATGTGTCAGTAAATGTATTTTCAATAGATGTGATTGGTTGGCTTTATAGTCACAAACATAACATTGATATGGTTTTTCACCTGTGTGTGTCAGTACATGCCTTTTCAGATGATTTGCCTGTAGTGATTTAAAATCGCATATGTGACAAGCAAACGGTTTTTCACCTGTATGTGTGAGAATGTGTCTTTTCAAATGGTTTGCCTGTGTTGCTCTGTAATCGCACATGTCACATTTATATGGCTTTTCTCCTGTATGTTTCAGTAAGTGTCTCTTTAAATGACTTGCTCGTGTCGCTTTGTAATCGCAGATATCACATTCATATGGCTTTACTCCGGTGTGTGTTAATATGTGTTGCTTTAAGGTACCTATTACAGCAGACTTGTAATCACATAAAGGACATTTGTGAGTTTTTAATCTAATTTTGGATGTGGCAGTTGCAGTACTCGTAGATGCAGATGTTGTATCCACACAGCTGGATTCAAATGGCTCCACTTGCACCTCAAATGGTACCTCTAGCTCAATTTTAATGCAATCTGCAGGTATTAATTCAGATTGCTCCATAACATTCTGGATTTTTGGTGTAATTAATTCAGATTGCTTCATATCATTCTGAATTGTTGGTGTAATTAAATCAGATTGCTTCATATCATTTTCAAATGTTGGTGTAATTATTCCAGATTGCTCCATATCACTCTGAATTGTTGGAGTAATTAATTCAGATTGCTCCATATTGTTCTGATTTGATGTATTTGACATTATGAGTTTTCTTCAATTGCGCTAGCCTGGAAATCAAAAATGGCTACAGTTACCAATAGCCAACAATTGGCAACTAAACAAATAGTTATCTTTGTGATAAGCATTTCAAAAATCTGAAGCGAACGCAGGATTTGTACCTGCCCCTTAGGATCACTACCCCGACGCTCTAACCAACTGAGCTAGCCCGCCTCCTATGTAAGCGCCAAATTTCTGCAGTGCTTATCATTACCACCAACTTATAGCGTTGGCGGCGCCAGCTATGATACCCGTATTAGACAGGTTATCACTCAACTAGAAGTTATTAGAACTTCTGAAGATTGACGAGATTTTGAAATGCTTATCACAAAGATAACTCTTTGAGATAAAATCTTGTGTGGAAAGCACTCTTAACAAGAATCATATAACTAAACAAATAATGTAGGTCCCATAGTAAATAATTGTTTAAAATGATAATAATAACAATTACACACAGGCCAACAATGAAAAAACTTTTTCAATAATTTGTGCTTATAATTCATGGTAATCGATGAGCTGATTTTGAAAAAAAAAATTACTTACTAATAAATTCTATCACCCACCGATTTCCCACATTTCATGAAACTACATATTAAAATATACAGGATGCTGTGTGGAGAACTAAAAGTAATTTTTGGTCAACAGAAAGTCAACAAAGGTAAAGAAGGTAAAGAAGGACAAAGTTTCCATGTTTTATGTGAGTGAGACAGTAAAGCAAGGGATCAACATTGGTCTACAAAACAATGGCCCCTAAGAACATCTTTGAGACCCGGAGAGAAGTTTATTAGATTAATAGAAGAAATTTTACAGAGAAAAGACGTGTGGCACTCGGGGACTGCCGCGGTAAAGCTATTGCATAGCATTTTGTATGAAGTCGTACAATACGTCTAATCGCACACAACGCCGTGTCGAAGACTGCCGAACTGAAACGACGTTAGACGATGCACGGCTTTCAAGCCACACCTCCTTGCCCGTCGGAGTGGGGAGCGTGAGGTTTTTTCGTTACGGAATTTCTGGATTCGGTCCCCGCGCTCAAGGCCCGCGATAGAAGCTATGCAATAGCTTAAAAAGTGAGAGAAATACAAAAAAAATAGCACTTAATATTCGCACTATAATACTTCAATATTTATCTTAGTTTAAATTGTAAATCAATAAAAATCCTTTATTTTTAAAAGTCAATTTTCCCCTTTTTTTTTAATTACTGTGGATGTCATATTGTGTGGGAATTGTAGGTGATAAAAAAAACTAACAACAAATATGCTTTCAGCACGCGAAAATACATAGGTGAATTTGGGTAATTTTAGGTAGGTAAATTGGTTAAAAAAGTTTATACAAACATTTTTTTCGTTGGCCTGTGTCATTGGTGTGTTTCGTTGGACTATTTCCTTCAAGAATCTGAAAATATTGTCAATTTAAAAACAATCAGAATTTATGCATAGTATTGAAAGCTTTATAATCTAGAAATCAAGTTTGGATGACACTAATCTGATTTTATTGACCACCTTCATCATCATCCACAGCATTATTTATCCCACTGCTCGCTAGGTATAGGCACGGTAATACCGTGGTGTAGGTCATGGTATAGGCCTCTGTTTGACCTCCTTAGTGAAATGTAATGTCAAAGTAGGCAGATAACTTCTATATTCTTTACAAAGACTACATCTCCACTTAAGATCAGGCAGGACATTCAGTATGTGTCTGGAATAAAAATAATCGGCCAAGTGCGAGTCAGGCTTACTCACCGAGGGTTACGTACAAATCCCAGAAAAATCGGACGTAAAAAAGGGAAAAAAGTGTACTTAGTGACCTTAAGGCGAAGCTAACTATAATGTTTTCTTGTACTTTTCTCATCATTAATCGAAAGTCACATTTCTTGGAGATAATTAAAACCCTGTTTTATCATGTGCCAGTAATAAAGCTCTTTCATATGATACCACACATGATATGATTAACATCCTTTATTAGACCCTTATCTCTGGTATATTTAGGGCCTATAGTTTCATGATCTATCTAAAAATGGGCAGTTTTCAGATTTATTTCTACTCGTATATATGTACTGTATGAGGTTTTGCCATGCCAAATGTTATAGTCCTAGGTCAACGGGAAGTACTCTATAGGTTGAGTCAGGTGTGACAACGTTAGTGTTTTGAGAGACTGAGAAGATGGTAATGGATGGGCTGACCAAACAAGACAAATAGTACTCTCAGTTATAGAGGTCAATGAGGGAAAAACGACTCTCTCTTATAGAGGTTTTGGTCTCTCACTTATAGAGGTATTTGAAGAGTAAAATGACGGGACCTGGCAATTACTCTCACTCATAGAGGTTTCTCACTTATCCAGTTCTCAGTTAGCCAGGTTCGACTGTATAACTATTTTGTGAGCGACTTATGGTTTTTCTATGCTAATGCTAGCTATGCACTGAGGGCACTCTGCTCACACATATGGAATGAGTGAAGATTCACCAACTCCATCAGTTGTAGTAAATATAATTAGAAGAAGCTATGTAATTAGGACAGCCCTGGTCTAGTATAAGTATATCACACAAATAGTATTATTTTATAATTATATCAATGCAGCTCTCATTTAACCAACACTCCAGGGACACGCCATGAAGACAGTCACGACAAACAAGATTTGACTATTAGTAATATAGTAATAAGGAGATACTGACTCACTTTTTAAATCATACCGATGGCTTTTAGTATTGTTTTTTAACTGGTAAAATACGTTATTACAAACGATCTTTACAAAGTTTTGAACTGTGAAAACGAAAAGTATTCGAGAAACTAATTTTAGAAAATCCACGTTTATGGGTTAGAATTTTGTTTACACGGGATATTTTCGGATTTTTCGGGAGCCAATAATGTACGACCCAGTAAATCCAGTAATTCACGACATGATAATGTACAGCCTGGTATTGTACGCCATGATTTGTGTCCCTGGCCATGGAATATCAGGCTGTAAAATACAGGGCGTACATTATCGGCATGTGTCGGTAATGTCCAGCACAGTCACAGAGCTATTACAACAAGAGAGATAGCGCTGTTGTCGCTTGAGGCAATTCTCAACCGCAAAAATGTATAGACAATCACTATCACTAGTTGTCAACTGTCAAATATTATGTTTTGGAATTCGACACTATCGGGACAAAAACTAGCCAAAGAATCGAGATATTTCTCATATCTCTTTCTAACTCATGCCATATTAAATCAATGCATCTCTTTCTTTCATTTCTCGATCGACCACATAATCCCTCTGGTAACTCTGTGGGCACAGTATTGCACAGCCCGATATTGTACGGCCTGATATTTTGTGTCACTGGTACTTGGTTTATATGTCGTAGGCATTTTGTATGATTCCGCCGTTTACATACGGCATCGTCAGTTTAAAAACGCTCGCAGTTATGTAATATGCCGAAGGCACAATGTATATTGCCGCGACATTATATATTATGCCTAAACATTTGATTGTCAATTGTAACGCCGTCTACATAATGCCGCGGCAAATTAAAGTATTTAGTTCTGTTTCTTGCCAGGTGACCAAAAACAAACAAAATGGCGTCAATTAGTGGTTTTATGACACAAAAAATATTGAAAATACTACGTATTCAAAAGAATTTTCACAAAATACTTGTGATTTTAAAGAGATTTATTAAAGTGAATTAAACAAGAGTTACGATTCTCCAAAAAAAGCTATAAAAACGCCATGGACAACTTACAAGGTTTTTTGTGATTTTTCGGTACCTAAAACATGCTAAGGTATCTATAGAATCTAGTGTTCTGAGGACTCATGAAATTCTCAGGAGTCCTCCGATTGTTACATATTATTATCGATCATTGTTAAAATCTTGTAAGAGGATATAAAAGGGGGCTAACCTAACCAAATCAACTGGAGTCGAAATACTTTAGATAAGTGCTTCTGTTGATAAGTTAAAGTTAGAGTGTACATATATAACGAGCAGAACGTCCTAAACTCGTAATAAGGACGGATTGTTTCTGGCGCTTCGCTGGCCGCTGCCGCAGCACGCTTGCTTCGCCCGTTTGGCTCGCGCGTTGTCACTGTTCAAACCTAACCTAACCTTATAAAAGTTTGGCCTAAGGTCACTAAGTTTGGTTCATTTATCCTGGCGTGTCATCATTTTATCATTTATAATGACCTTGAAGTCAAAGGCAGTATTTCCTCACCCTTATACTACTCCCACATCCCATCGCATTACGAAGGTCAGGTTAGGCTCAGTTCCCCCTTTTCGTACACTCCTACCGTTAAACGAATTATATCTCGAGATTATAATCGATCTGACAGATCTGAATTGTTTAAAATGTGTTTATCTGTCAATCTGATTTGTCCGTAGTGTGTTTTGTCATGGTCACCCAAAAACTACAACCGACGTTGAAATTTTAAACGATATAAAACGGGACTTACTCACGTGCACGTATAGTCATAACACGACTATAGTTTCGGTCGCGTTTGGCGACCTTTCTGAAGTTGGCGAGTGCTAGCACGTGGAGCCGTCTCGCAATTCAATGTACCTACCGTTTTATATCGTTTAGAATGTGTGAAAACCACGTTGATTTCCATCGTAAGACGTTGACATTATTACAATTGAACGAGTTGTCATTTTGCCTTCGGCATATCACATAACTGCGAGCGTTTTTAAACTGACGACGCCGTATGTAAACGGCGGAATCATACAAATTGCCTGCGATATATATATCAAATTATATGGCAAGGTATGAGTTCTTTAATGTAATTAGACTCTGTTGGTTAGGTTTGAACAGAGACAACAATGCGCGAGCCAAGCGAGCTAAACGAGCGCGCCGCGGCAGCGGTCGGCGAAGCGCCAGAAACAGTCTGTCCTTATTACGAGTTAAGGATACTTTACAGGTATGCGCGGGAGCCAGAAAGACGAGACGTCGGGGCACCACTGCCTGCCAACCTCATGCCTCCCGCACGCTCCCTACACCCGTGCTCAACACGTGTGGGCGTCTTCAAATCCCGAGTAAATAGGTATCTTCTAGGTAAGCGTGCTACAACCTAAACCGCTTATCTGCTCAACATCAGGCAGTATTGTGGTAAAACGCAAACCTATTCAGAATTTAAAAAAAAAAAAACACTACACTACTAATAGGAGCAAATATTCTTCGTGCAAATAATGTACAATTGTACAGCCCGTATTTTGCGACACAATAATGTACAGCATGATATATCGTGTCCTTTTATTCGGGACACGTTTTATCTTGCTGTACAGGCACGTATCCAGGGGGGACATAAACTTACATACATAAATAATCGGCTCAGTACGAGTCCGAGTCGCGCACAGAGGGCTTCGTTTCGTACTGTACCTATATAGGAGCCCCCCTTAAATATTTATTTTAATTTTATTATTTGTTATTAAAGTGAATAAACAACTAAATATTCTGTGAATATTTCAAGCATCTACCTGTTACCATTATTCATGTATAGAGCGAAAAACGGCTTAAAAATCAGGTTTGTTGTATGGGAGGCCCCCCTTAATTATTAATTTTATTCTGTTGTATTTTTTGTTATAGCGGCAACAGAAATACATCGTGTGCGAAAATTTCAGCTTTCTAGCTACAACGGTTCATGAGATACAGCCTGGAGACGGACAGACAGACAGACGAACACCGGAGTCTTAGTAATAGGATCCCGTTTTTACCCTTTGGGTACAGAAACCTAAAAAGTACACCACAGCGATCCGGAAAACAGATTTATGGCTCCAGACGGGACACACACCCAAATGATGGAAAAAAATTACAATTCCACAAAAATCGGTACAAACGAGATGTAATGGATTGGATTGCGGAAAAGAAGTGGCGGCACAGAATCATGAGGAATAGGTTAGATCTTAGACCCATATTTGAAGAACTTTTAAAAGTGGTAGGTACCTAGTAGGTATATGTACTGGAACTATAGGGTTCATCCGATTTCCACTTTGACATTCCAACTTGATAGGTGTGGCCAGAAACTTCGTCTGCGCCCGACGACGATGTACATCGCGCGAAGCTTCCGGCGAAGCTTCGCGCGCAGATGTAGCCATAGCATGACAGACAATGCGTTTTTAGGGTTCCGTACCCAAAGGGAAAAACGGGACCCTATTACTAAGACTTTGATGTCCGTCTGTCTGTCTGTCACCGGGCTGTATCTCATGAACCATGATAGCTAGGCAGCTGAAATTTTCACAGATGATGTATTTCGGTTGCCGCTAAAACAACAAATACTTAAAACAAAATAAAATAAATATTTAAGGGGGGCTCCCATACAACAAACCTGAATTTTTAGACGTTTTTCGCTCTATATTAATAATGGTACCAGATAGATGCTTGAAATTATTACAGAATATTTAGTTTTATATTCCGTTTAATAATAAATAATAAAATTAAAATAAAATAAATATTTAAGTGGGGCTCCCATAGAGTACGGAATCCTCCGTGCGCGAGTCCGACTCGTACTTGGCCGATTATTTTTTGTTCCACTCACTCTTGCGTATGCTGTATAATATAACCAGATATTAATAAGACAGCCGTAACATACTTAGTTTTTATTTGAGCAAAAAGTACCTAATTATTCTATTACTTTAGTTTTAATTCTATGAATTGTTTGCATTGTGCACACATAATCACGGCGAAGTGCGTCATCTGCGGCTAACTTCTCATCCTTGTGTGGCGATTCCTAATCCGCACCACACAAGTCGGCGGATGGGAAGTTAGGCGCAGAACGCTGCGCAAAAGGCAAAATATAGGTTTGAGCGGGAGCCAGAGAGACGAGACGCTGGAGCACACCCGCCAGCCCACCTCATGCCTCCCACGCGCTCGCTACGGCCGTGCTCACCACTACGCCACTTGCGTCGGCATTGTGCACACATGCACAATAATTAGCGAATTACTGCGAAGTGTCATCTGCGGCCAACTTCTCATCCGCCGACTTGTGTGGCGCGGATTATACCCTCCGCAAGCATGTTCTTTTTTTTAGGGTTCTGTACCCAAACGGTAAAAACGGGACCTTATTACTAAGACTCCGCTGTCCGTCCATCTGTCTGTCTATCACCAGGCTGTATGTACCTATCTCATAAAAAATGTAACGCCTAGTATTAAGTGCTGTAAGTTACATTTTCTGTAAATAAACGAATTGAATTGAATGAACCGTAGTAGCTTTTTTTATTGATTCATGAGCAGCAGATAAATTCTAGGAATAGGTAACAAAATAGAGGACACACTTATGCGAAACAAACCCTACAACTTGGACACTACAGTGAATAAATAAAAATATAATTATATTGAAATGTCTGTCTTTTATTACACAATAAATAAATAAAAATATCTATTTGTAAAAACTACAATAACTAAATAAAATTTATTTCTAGTTTGAGATCTAAATGATCTCATAAATGCTAGTAAGAACCCAGTCAATAAACATATAAAAAGCTCTTGGAGAAATTCAACTTCCCAATTTATTAGCTGCATTTAGTGTTATCCACTTGCCTTGTACTAAGACGAAAGAGGATGATTGAGACCAATATTTTTTTTTCTATATTGTCCCAATCCAGGGCAATGGTCTCCCCATTTCCTTCCATGAGTCAAAGAAGAAGGAGCAAGAAGTTGGGAGAAAGTGGCGAGGGATCGCGACTCATGGAAGACCAATATTATGAACAATTAAATCAATATGAACAATTTTTACCATGGGGCCAACCCTGGATTTGAGGAAAAATAATCTGCTGTTTTGTACGTATTGTCGATTTTGATTGTTATTTTGGTTAATTAAATTGATTAACATCTGATTTTCTTTTCTCGAATTCAGAGTTGACTCGAGTACAATAGTAAATTTTGTTCATAATGATGATCTTTTCAGCTTAGAACGGGGCAAGCAGATAACTGTATAGTTCTTTATGATCGAGATTTATTCCTGCTTCTTTCACTAAGTATACTATTTAGTTCTGTCGTCATCGCAGATATGTATTAATTAATGTCCAATAGTAAATAATTATAGAGATCTTATGATATTAAATCGATAGTTTATGTGAGTAAATAATTAGAAATATAAAAAAGAAGAGAGAACCGCCAAGTCTGTTTCTGCTTATACTGATGATAAAGGATGGCAACATCTGTACACAGTAGTTTAGTAAACCCAGCGGGAATTAATTTCATTCGCATACCATTTCTACAATACCTTATGTGTAGGTTATTATTAGGTTACATAGATCAATTTTTAAACATAGAGAACATAGTCATAACTTGTCTTTTTTCGAATGGTTTCATCAGATAATTTTAATACTTTTTACTTTGTAATACTCATACCTACTTTATTTTATCTTCAACATGAACTGATTTCAGCTTCCAGTCTTTCAGAAGATCCATCGACCTTCTTACTCTTGCTCTTAAATAATTTCCAAGTATCCTATTTAGTGTTGCATATGAGATTTATCTAGTAAATTGTAATACTCATACCTACTTTATTTTATCTTCAACATGAACTGATTTCAGCTTCCAGTCTTTCAGAAGATCCATCGACCTTCTTACTCTTGCTCTTAAATAATTTCCAAGTATCCTATTTAGTGTTGCATATGAGATTTATCTAGTAAACATAGATGAGAACATGTTCTAGTTTGGTTTTCTAAGTTTAACATAGATTGTCACAATTTATTCTACTGCATTTTATTTCTAAGTATTTTTCGCGGACTGCTATTTGGATGGCATTTGTAAAAACAATATTCGTCAATCTTAACTAAAGATGTGTGTTTTTCTGTTAGGTAACTATACCAGCATAAATAAATGAGTTTAGTATTGTATATCCTACTAATATTATAAACGCGAAAGTTTGTGTGCATGTATGGATGTTTGTTACTCGTTCGCGCAATAACTACTGAACGGATTGAGATGAAACTTTGCAGTAATAATGCTAATACATCATAATGAAACATAGGCTATAATTTATAAGCATATCAAAATAGTCAGCTAGTACATTATACAAACATTAAAATGCTAAATTATTCAAAATATATATTACAAGATAGAAAAATAACTATGGGATCCTATGCGTATGAGAGTATAAAAGTAAGTATTGACATCTATTCATTAACTCCTAGCATTTCATTATTACTATTAGTCTAAGAAAATTTAAGTCAGGAGAAAATCATCGTGTGGAAAATTGGTACAGTTATACCTCGCGGTATCGAGATGCACATGCTCAAGGGCAGGGGGGTGGCGGGCACACCCGAAATTCGAGATACGAGCATAGCATAAATCTGACAAAAGATAGGTACCTTCGACAACCCCCCATCCTCGAGGACTTTTAGTATCTTCCTCTGGATACCACAAGGTGTACCTAACTGTACAAATTTTCAAAACTACACGACGTTTTTCCCGTGATTGCTGATTTTCGCCTTTATTTTCACTATTCTTAAGTTTACATATGTGATATAGGAACATTTCATTCTGCTCTTATGCAATAGGTACCTAGGTTTGTTTTTTATTTTGCTGTATTATAGTGAATACGAATCATAGGATTGTAGAGGTACACACTGAAGCTGTCGACCCAATGACATAAATTTTTATTCCTGTCTGATGTTAATTTGGAGTAGCAGTTTGAACGACAGTCACCTGAGTTTACTAAAATTAAGTCAAGATTCATGACTATGGAATTCCGCATGATTTCTCCCCAAAGTGTCCTAATGTATGTACTTTTAAAGCACTGGTGTGAGCAGTTCTAAAATCACAGAAAGTACACTGAAAAGGTTTCTCCCCTGTGTGTCTCAACATGTGTTTCTTTATATGGCTCGCCTGTGTTGCTCTGTAATCGCAGATATCACATTTAAAGGGCTTTTCACCTGTATGAGTTAGTATGTGCCGTTTTAGCTGATTAGCCTGTGCTCCTCTATAGTCACATATATCACATTTATAAGGCTTTTTTTCAGTGTGTGTCAGTACATGTATTTTCAACTTGCTAGCGTGGGTTGCTTTAAAATCGCACATGTCACATTCATAGGGTCTATCTCCAATGTGCGTCTGAATGTGCCTTTTTAGGTGACTCGCCTGCTTTGCTTTATAATTGCACATGCTGCATTCGTAAGGCTTAGCTCCTGTGTGAGTTTGTTTATGGCGTCTTAAATTACTCGCATTAGTTGACCTATAATCGCACCTATCACATACATATGGCTTCTCCCCTGTGTGTCTCAATCTGTGCGATTTTAATATACCTGGAGATGCACACTTATACTCGCACATCTCACATTCGTAGGGTCTTTCACCTGTGTGTGTAAGTATATGCCTTTTTAATTTTCCCGCCCGTGTTGTTTTATAATCGCATATATCACACGGATATATCTTGTCTCCTTCATTGTGGGTAATAATGTGTCTTTTCAAATCACTCAGTCTACCAGATTTATAACCACATGTGTCACATTCATATGGATACTCCCCTGTATGTGTCAGTAAATGTATTTTCAATTGATGTGATTGGTTGGCTTTATAGTCACAAACATAACATTGATATGGTTTTTCACCTGTGTGAGTCAGTACATGCCTTTTCAGCTGATTTGCCTGTGGTGCTTTATAATCGCATATGTGACAAGCAAACGGTTTTTCACCTGTATGTGTGAGAATGTGTCTTTTCAACTGGTTTGCCTGTGTTGCTCTGTATTCGCACATGTCACATTTATATGGCTTTTCTCCTGTATGTTTCAGTATGTGCCTCTTTAAATGACTTGCTTGTGTCGCTTTGTAATCGCAGATATCACATTCATATGGCTTTACTCCAGTGTGTGTTAATATGTGTTGCTTTAAGGCACCTATTCCAGCAGACTTGTAATCACACAAAGGACATTCGTGAGTTTTTAATCTAATTTTGGGTGTGACAGTTGCAGTACTCGTAGATGCAGATGTGGTATCCACACAGCTGGATTCAAATGGTTCCACTGGCACCTCAAATGGTACCTCTAGCTCAATTTTAATGCAATCTGCAGGTATTAATTCAGATTGCTCCATAACATCCTGGATTGTTGGTGTAATTAATTCAGATTGCTTCATATCATTCTGAATTGTTGGTGTAATTAAATCAGATTGCTTCATATAATTCTGAATTGTTGGTGTAATTAAATCAGATTGCTCCATATCATTTTCAAATGTTGGTGTAATTATTTCAGATTGCTCCATATCATTCTGAATTGTTGGAGTAATTAATTCAGATTGCTCCAAATCATTCTGAATTGTTGGAGTAATTAATTCAGATTGCTCCATATTGTTCTGATTTGTTAGTGTAATTAGTTCAGATTGCTCCATATCTTCTGAATTTTTGGTGTAATTAATTCAGATTGCTCTATGTTGTTCTGTTGATGTATTTAATATTATGTCTATATAGTCTTCTTCAATCGCGCTAGCCTGGAAATCAAAAAGGCAAAGTGAGTGTTAGTTGCACTAACATTTTTGCTAAGAAACCAATTCACCTCCAAATAAATGTTTTGTTTTAATTTTATTATTATTTACATGAGTTTTTTTAGAAAAGTATTTAACTGCCTATATCATGAAACTGCACCCTTACCGCGCACCCACTGAGTCCCCATCAAGCCCCTACTGGGGCCTCATCACGCCTTCACCGTGGCTCCACTGAGTCCCCACCATGCCCGTGCCTTACCCAGACCACGCCCGCACTACGCCTCCACCACGTCCGCACCACGCCGCCATGAGCTATGCACTGTGCCCCCTACCCTACTACTAGCCCACCCTTTACCGTCTTTACCATAAGGGCACACGGGGCCTGTGCCCAGGGCTCCCACCTCAGGGGCCCCCGAGAAACAGCTTCTCCCACACAATTATATTTTCTCAAAACAGTTTGGACATATTACACTTAAAATGAAACAGGGACAAGTGCAAGTCAGGCTAGCTCACCAAGGGCTCCGTACTAATCTTAAAAATTAGGATATTATTGTATATAATTATTATGCATGTTTACACAAACTCTGCTGTACATGATGGACAGCAGAGTTTAGTAATAGGGTCCCGTTTTTACCCTTTGGAAATGGAACCCTAAAAAAAGCATCCTAAAATTATCTCAGCCATAGGAGGTTCACAGCTGGACATTGATGTCTTTAATAGATTTCATTATGACCTGTTATAAGTAGGTAGCTTGTTTCCAGCAATCTCTATCTTGGGGTAAATAGTTAACAAATAGTACCTATATCAATGCAGCTTTGATACTTAACACTTCAGAGACACGCCATGAAGGCAGTCACAACAAACAAGAATTGATTATTAGTATTAAGGAGATATTTAATCGCGACCTACCTTTTAGATCTGTAACGATTTTATCTTCATTGATCCTCTTACACGATGATTATATGTTGCAAATCGTCTGTTTTGTGAACTGAACGACTATCTTCAATAAATGTACATAATAGGTCCATGGTCCCGACAGACTCCTTGAGTGACTTTCGCAACGATTTTACCAAGGAATGTCTGACTCTGTATTACGGACCTTCGTTGACTGTATAGCTTTTATGAAGTTCGATCACAAAAACCTCGGTGTTGTATTTAGCTTTTCCATTTTATTACATATTTTAATTAAAATTTATTAAAAATTGACGTCCGATACTGCATGCTCTTATTTTCTTACACAAACCAAAGTTTTCAGCGTTGCCACCTTGGATTTTTTTTTGGCGCTAGATACAAAGTAAAAAGTCGCCAGACATCAGAAAATTGAACTAAAAAAAAGCACCAAATACCACCAAATATTTTTTTGTATCTCAGACTTATAAAAACCTAATTTAAATAGAAAACCAACGATATACCTACATAATATGTTATCAAAAAAAAATGGGTCAGCCGTTTTACTATGTACCAATTAACATTAGATTCGATATACCTAACTAACTAGATACTTCTTTAGACAGTGAAATGAAATTTCAAGAGTACCTAATTTAATTTGTTATTCAGTAATCAAGATCAAAAAATGTAAAAAACAAGTTGAATGTAAAATATGTTAAAATTCAAGATCTTCAAATCTAACTAATTTTATGACTTCATTCATATACTCTGACGTTACTGTCGATGACGCCGACGTCGACGCTGAAGATGTTGTAGGTTCTTGTTGGTATTTTTTGTACGAATACTTAGTATTTTTGCCAATAGATGCAATGACCTCACTGACTATTGACTAGGGACGGGGAATCCCCGTTCAAATCCAAAGCATACAACAGTATGGAATTCCTAAATGGTTGGGGATTTCCCTTATAAATGAATTACTAGATCCCATATTCAAAATCCACCAAAAACCGCCAACTAAAATAAAAACGCTATACAACGAAAAAATACCACTAGGAGCCCTGAGAAAGCACCAGTTCTGGCGAGAAAACCACCTAGGTGGCAACCCTGCAAGTTTTCTTATTGACATTGACACAAACTTTTTTTTTTTTTATTCGTCCATTTTTGGCAGGCTAAAGCCTTTAAGGCCATACCGCCTTGCAAACTAAAGGATATTACTTAATGATATGTCGGATCCATAAAAAGGCACCGCATCAGTTATGTTTCTTCAATGTGGTAATGTTTTATACCACTGACCCAACAATGCTTCAGTGTGGCGTGGCGTGGGTTTAGCGGGCGAGGAGATAAAGGTGACGTCACGAACAACCAGTTTATTGCACAGAAGATTACGTATGATAACAATTATAGAGAGAACTTTAAGCGAAGGACATGGCGTTCCGCAGCGTAACGCACGCTGCCAGCATTCTATCAAGAATCACCAGACTTGAACCGTTCTAATCTCAGTTTTTCCACAACCTCTTCCCAACAAGCTCTGTTTACAACTCCCACAACCACAACTGACATCTGACATGTCACCTCGCATTTTCCCGCCCATCGGCCGATCATGCGATGTCAGTGTCACTTGAAACCTCCTTAGAATCAATCAGCAGCGTTTGTCACAAGCGTTACCCCAGGAATGTTGCCACTTCCATTCCTAGTCCTTCGAAATTATTCTAAGTGGCACTATTTAAAATTAAACTTAAAGCTATTGTCCCGTTACGGCCATCTTGACATTCGCACGTCCTCGGGCGATTATCATCAGTATCTGTAACAAAAGAGCAATGTGAATGTTTGTTTATCGACCAACCCGCACTGGGCTAACGTGGCGAACATGACCCATTCACCCTTCGTAGGCGTATGTTCAGCATTGGGCTATCAAAAAGGTTTTTACAGAATTTTCGTTTACCGCTCGTCCATTCCTGACATAATGTTACTTTTAATCGTGTTCAAAACGATGACTAGATAAGATAGTAAACAAGAGATGACTAGACAAGGTAAATAATAATCATTAATTGTTTCTTTACATTAGCGTTGGGTAGGAAAATCAACACTCACTAGGACAACTCTTTGCCAATACTACCAAATCGCACACCCAATATTGGACAACAGTGTCCCTCAAACCGCACTCACCACCCAGTAAATGCGAGAATCGGCAACTGCGTCTCTTTGACTCCAGTCCATCGGTATGAGACCGGATAACAGCGTCCCTTCGATCTTCGCAAGAACCGGACAACTGCATCCCTTCGACTCAGCCCAGATGCAACTTTCGTACAACCCACCTACGCTTATCAGATACCAGATCGAGGCATGAGGCCGGATAACAGCGTCCCTTCGATCTCCGCAGAGAACCGGACAACTGCATCCCTTCGACTCAGCCTAGATGCAGTTTTCGAACTACCCACCAACAAAAGTTAAATGAGTTCAGCTTTTCTTACCCTCGCTTTTATTATTACAGAGAATTTAAGAATCACTTAAAACTTTTCCTTGACCTACCTCCAAAAGTAAAATCTGTGGCAGCATTGTACCAAGAAATTTGTTGAATCAACAATAAACTTCTTGCATGGTACTGCCACCTCCTTGAGGAAACTGAAAGTTGACTGACCGACTGTTGAAAAAAACCAATCATAGATCTACGGTCGCCATGACAACAGGCTATCATTAAATTTAACAACGGTTCGCATTATTCTAAAGTATGTACGAAATGACTTTGTCTACTTCATTATTGTGTAAGGTTCTTTATATTCTCTTAAAAGTGACCAATATTTCCGATCTGATCTAACATGCGTGATCCGGGCGACGCGACGCGAGGTTCACTTTAAATCCAATCATTGCGCGCGGTAGTACTAGGAAACTTAACACAACTAAGTCAGATTTAGTCAAAAACATGCAGAACTACTTTCTAACTAAAATTGGACGAGCTCACCCGGGGTTTTGTCAGACAGCTTCTTGCAGATTGGTAGTTATTGCAGGTGACCCTTCCCAGCTTCCCTGGACCCTGGACCCGCTTCTCCAAACAGGCTGGAGCGATTTGTTCTAGTTAACAGTACACGAAGCAAGTTCTGTTCTTCTTCTTCTTTCGGTGTAGATTGTATTGTAGCATAGTGGTCTTCTTTGTTATCATTAACAATTTTCTTTTGTGATTTGCTTGATAATATTGCTCTGATTCATAGGCGACAATGATTAATGCAGTCGAAGGATTTTTCTTGTAATCCTGCATCTCCTCAGGATCTAGCCCTTCGATCCCACCTTCTGATGTCGGATCCATAAAAAGGCACCGCATCAGTTATGTTTCTTCAATGTGGTAATGTTTTATACCACTGACCCAACAATGCTTCAGTGTGGCGTGGCGTGGGTTTAGCGGGCGAGGAGATAAAGGCGACGTCACGAACAACCAGTTTATTGCACAGAAGATTACGTATGATAACAATTATAGAGAGAACTTTAAGCGAAGGACATGGCGTTCCGCAGCGTAACGCACGCTGCCAGCATTCTATCAAGAATCACCAGACTTGAACCGTTCTAATCTCAGTTTTTCCACAACCTCTTCCCAACAAGCTCTGTTTACAACTCCCACAACCACAACTGACATCTGACATGTCACCTCGCATTTTCCCGCCCATCGGCCGATCATGCGATGTCAGTGTCACTTGAAACCTCCTTAGAATCAATCAGCAGCGTTTGTCACAAGCGTTACCCCAGGAATGTTGCCACTTCCATTCCTAGTCCTTCGAAATTATTCTAAGTGGCACTATTTAAAATTAAACTTAAAGCTATTGTCCCGTTAGATATATTTTTTGTTTTTAGTGTGGCCAGATTTGATTTGTGCTAGATCCATTTTATATCAAATAAGCTACCATGGTCCAATTTTATAAAGCTCCAAGTTACAATTCTATAGGCAAATTGACATTAATGACGCAGGCTCGACCAATCATGAATGCGGATTCCGTCAATGTTGCCAGTAATTTACCTGTAGCCTGTAACTTGTAGTTTTATAAAATAGGGCCCATATGGGATAATTTTTAGGCTTCGAGCATTAATATGTTCGAAGATATTAGGACATGACAGGGCGGGTACGGGACGAGCTCGGACAGAGCCCGTATGACAAGCGTACGACGCACGCTCCATACATTTTTTTAGTGGCCCGTCCGGGCTTTTACACAAAAGATATAATATATTGAAATGTAAATCATCCCTCATGAACATCTTGTTTTACAAGATCTTGTTTTACAAGATGTTCATGATGTTCGTGCTTACATTTATTGCACGCGAAAACTCCGTAGAATTTCGTACTTTTTGTAGAAATAATCTGAAAAAAAAAACAAAGTTTAAAAGACGTCAAGTGTCAACTTGGCATCAACTAATTTTTAATCAACTTTATTTGAATAGTATGTACGAACAGCTTAGAATATCTACAGTGTAAGATTTCAGTGACGAACAGTTATATTTGTTAGCAATTAAAATTCACTGCTAGCAATATTTAGCATATTCAGCCTGCTAATTTTTCATACCACGACCTGCTATAATATTTTTCACCTGTTTTATTTCGCTCGCCACTCGCCCGCCTGTTGCCGTCCGCCACGCAACATAGCTTAGCTGGCACTAACGAACGATATTTATTCATACCGCGAGTCCGGGACCTGCTATAATATTTTTCGCCACTGCCAGCGCCACGCACATATACATAGCTGGCACTCACCCTTCTAGCTTAGTTTTCAAATATTATACACTAGAGTGCGATCGATAGTGTTGCACTTGTATTTAATAAGAGACTCGAGTCTTGGAGTCTTATTAAATAGAACTTGAGCTGTTTTTGAAGACTCGAGTTTGTGTCGTTTTACGTGACTTGGAGTCTTTTATAAAAAGATTTTAATGTCAAAAAGGACTCAAAGACTGAGTTTTTTAAAGACTGAGTCCTCAAAATCCATAGCTGTAGTTTGAAGTAAATAAAATAGCAATGAATAAATTATTGATTTATTACTTACTAAGCAACCATTATTTTAGTCGGATGATGACTCGGATTCATATTCTAACGACTCGAGTCCTAGTCCTCGAAAAACAACTCAAGTCTCGAATGAGTTTTATGCAACACTATTTGAGTCAACACCAATCTAAGTCGTTCCTCTGAACATCAACAGATGTCGCTAGATGATAACGCATGACCTGAATTGAAAATAATATCACTTCAAAAATCAACCTTATTACAATGCCATAGTGTATTCGCTAAAATTTGGAATACGGAACGGACCTGCTAAAAAATATTATAGCAGATAAAATAATAGGCGATTTTATTTTCACATATTCAATATATTCGGTTTTGCGATTTTAGCTGTTGGGAACACCTTTACAAATGAACAAATGTCTTCAAAAACAGCTGATTTAATAACAAAAGGCTAACCTAAAATGTTCGTGAAGATTTTTTAATATAATTAGAATAGATTAATGGAATCATAAGAAGTCGTTAAAGAATACCTATGTGATAAAGTATGGCGCTATGGACTTGGGTAACCATATTTTTTAGAGAAACTAGAATAATTTTGTAGCCACTGAAGTATGTAGGTATTGGAATGTTATATTATATTTTTATTTTTACCAGGGCGCTAATTCGCATGGCCAATTAGGCCTAGGTACAGTCAGTGAGCAGGTCGAAAAACCTACGAAGGTGACCATCGATTTCTACAACTGTGATGTGAAACAAATATCCTGTGGAGGCGGCCATACACTTCTTCTCGATATACAAGGCAGACTCTTCTCCTGTGGTTGGAACTCGAAACTCCAACTTGCAACAGAAGCTGAAGTCCATACATTCCAAAGGACATGGCCTCTTAGTGGTATTACATTCACCAATATTGCATGTGGTTGGGACTTCAGTTGTGCAGTAACAGATGATCACTTTTTATTTGTTTGGGGATCAAATAGTCATGGCCAGCTCGGGCTACCAAAAGAGCATTTTTCAGCATGTGTTAAGCCAATACGATTACAAGTAAAAGCAAGTGTTATATCTATGGGCTTAAGACACACAGCTATCATAAACACAAAAGGTGATGTTTGGGTCACTGGTTGTGGAAAATTTGGCCAGCTAGGTTTGGGCAAAGATTTACTATCAGTAGATAGATTTACACAAGTCAGTAACATAGGTAAAATGTCGCATGTTGCATGTGGACAGAAGCATACTGTAGCTTGGTCAACTGAAGAGAATGCCTTATATGTATGGGGTGATAACAAACACGGTCAGCTGGTCTTAAATGTAGAGAAGTACAACAAGATATTTACACCTCAAAAGATTGATATAGATGTGAGGCAGCGAGTAAAGAAATTGCTAACAGGATGGAGTAATGTTTTGCTGTGGTTAGAAGATGGGAGACTATATACTTGGGGCCGAAATAACTATGGGCAGGTGGGAGGCAATGATTTTGTGGGACAAAAGACATTGATCAAGTTACCAGGTAAGATACATTGTTTCTAAACTCCTTATCTACGTGTTTGGGTTGTATTTGATCCATTATTTAGCACTCAACAAAGAAACATACTGGAAATTTATAGGAGAGGCTTATATCCAGCAGTGAATGTCCTACAGCTGATACAAAACTGATGAATAAGGCCATCTTTGTTATTTCAGAAGGGAGAAAAGTGAAAGATGTTGCTCTGGGCTCAGAACACACTATCTGTCTTGCAACAGATAACACCCTATGGGCGTGGGGCTGGAATGAGCACTGCAATACTGGCATACCATCAGAAAGAGACATATTCCTCCCTACTTTAGTGCCTAATGAAACTGCAGCAACAACAACTAGACTATTCGCTGGAGGAGCTCATAATTTTATCATCACTGAAGAAAAAACAGAGGACAGCCCATGTAATATCAGTGACAAAAGTGTGCAACAATGTGTTTTGTAAATATTCAATAGGCTTAGATTATTTAGTGACATGCAATGTCATTATTCTAATCTAAGCACTAAATAAAATCAAAGCCAATAGAATAGATGAATTGTACTCAATGTATAGATCCTTCCCATTTTCTGTAATACAGAATTACACACCATGGAGTACATTTATTGACTAGATAAATTAAATTATGTAATTTGCATTGAAAAAAAATTTTTCAAGAAAACTCAAAATATGTTTTTACAAGTATAATTACACTTAATATGCAGGTGCCAGAGCGAAAAACGCGAAACACCATGTGGTGTCACATTTTGAGACTAGATTATTTTTGTTTCACTAATGGACATAGCTTATTCGTAATATTTTAATGTATGTAGGGTTGAACTGAGTGATAATTCTTTACTATTTTTGTGATTGTTTTCCTATGACAGTATTAAGTTATATAAAAGGTGCTGTAGGTATTCATAAAATAAAATAAGTATTGAAATATTACTATGTTACTTACATATGGTTTGTGATTCTATAGTTTCTTTTGTGATGTAAAAAAATATTGTTCCATAGGTACTTTATGTACAGTTATGATGTGTATTTTCAAAATTATGAATATAATAATAAAATTTATACAGATAAATGTCTGAGTTATTTTAAACAGAAAAACTCCAATAATTACAACCACTTTTTATTGCTCTTGTTAAATAACTGGTTAAAATTTTAGCTATAAAGAAATTCAAGATGTTGATCATCTTCTGAGAAATGTCATGTAGATACATACAATACTGTTCCATTTAGGGTTTGTATTGAAATGCAAAATGTATGGCCAACTCATGAAATCACAACTCGGCTAAAGAACAGACCAGGGTATAAAGCATGCGACCACGAAAAGCGACGAAAAGAACTCATTTCGACGAGTGAAAAAGTGACAGTTATATACTTTGCCATAACGCTGTCTCGTTCTGACACTACGAATGAAATAATTCGTGGCGCGCATACTAGCCCGGCAGGATAGTGGATAGTGAAAAGATAAAGTAGACAAAATCCAAATCAAAGAAATATTTCACTTGCTTAGCTCAATTTATACAGAACGTGCAAATAAATAAATAATTGTGTTGTCCTTTGGAAAGAAAATCAGCTGGCAACATCATGGCTCCGCTTTGTAAAGCACTATCTCTGCCTCACAAACCAGCAATAAAATTTTCAGTCATTTTTCATTTGCAAGACAGAGGTAATCTACAAAACCAATGTATTACCCAACAAACTTTTTCTAAAGACTGATATCAATTATTTATGTGCATATACTGTAGATTGGAACTCTAAAATCTACTGAGTTATCAAATAATGATAATTTTAACAAGTGAGATGGTCTCGGACACAATTTTATGTGTAATACTAATGTGTCTTGAAGCCAGTCTGGACCTGGCAGTAAGATTTTCTGCAACATGTATTGTAAAACAGCAGTTTTATACATATAGTAATGTCATGTGTGTTGGCCAACCAGAGGTAATACAAAAGCTCTTATTACTAAGTTTTTATGAGGCACATCAACAATAAAAGATTTACACCAATTATTGCCCCAATACTATAACTATACTATAAAATGAATGTACAAGTCACTAGCTATATGTAGCTTGCATATTATGCAAAACTTATTGAGAATGATAGGTGGGTAAATAAGAGTGAAACATTTGTTCATCTGCAAGGTTCTGCCATGAATTTAACCTCTCGAGAGTCTGAAATAAATGTTTTGCTAAATAAAGACAATAGGGTAGTTGACTGGTATAATCAATTAGTTAAAGTATTAATGAATTATGCAATGAAGTATGATTCATAAACTGAAAAAATAATTGAAATTGGCTTATTAAGTTCAGAGATATAAGCTTGTAAAGATTTTGGTAGGGATAAAGAGGGGATTTCTTGTCTCTTTCCCACACAGCATAACATTGTATGACACTTGCGAGCAGTGACGTCATAGCCTGCCATAGTGCACTCTCTGTCTAGCAAGTAAATAAAATTATGCTTGTAACTTCTTAATTTTTAAGATGTTTATTTTTCAATAATAGGCTGTTTATTGTTAGCTGTTACAATAGGATATAAAAAAATATTGTCAACTAGCCTGTTATCCTGTGGCACTACCAGAGACTTGACAGGTAGATGTACAGTAGAAACTCAATTAACTGGACTAATGTTGAGCATTCGGATCATTTTCGGATTATCAGATGAAAGGAAAAAGCGGTTTCTCTTATCATCTTAGCTAATTTACAACCAGTTTCTCCTTTTATTAATGAAATAATATTTTTCACATACACTGTCATTTTTTAGTAGATAGAGATTGCGCTATGACACAACATAAAGGATTACACTTATTAACTAAAACAACCACAATATGCATAGGGCAGTGAAAGCACTGGGCACAGGTGGCTTGTGTATGTTTGGACTATATTATAAACAGACAAACTTGTGGTTTTGACTTGATAAAATAAAGCTTGTGGATTGCTTATAGTAGTCCTCATAATCCTTATAGCTGAGGGCCAGATAATCAAGGTTCCACTGTGCATACTCAAAATGCTTGAGAGCATGTCTTATTACCCACCCACCACTTAAAATTAGTCAAGTTTTAATGTTTTGATTAAAAGCTACAACTGGGATGGCTGATGTACCTCAAGTAAGTCACATATTCTGAAGATAAATGGATTTTGATTGTAACATAGAATTTATCCATTACTTATGAAATAGTTTACCTTTTAATCTTCAGAATATAAAGTTAAAAATAATAATACAATATAAACAATCTATAAACAAAGAAAGAATATTTTGGATGATTGTGGGCTCCGGGGGACGCTACCTCTTCCTTTCACCTTTTTGGGTCTTACGCTTTTCTTTCTTTTCTTCTTTTAGTTGCTTTTGTTTCTCTCTGAAAGTTAACAAGGGTTTATTTTAAACTAGTATTTGCCTGTGGCTTCACCAGTGGTATTTTAGTTTTAGTGCTATCCCATGGAAACATTTTATTTTTCTGGGATAAAGTAAGTTCATATAGTTTGGGTGTCTAAGGTGATGTCAGAGTTTTTTAAAGCCTCCTGAAGGCCTCTGACATGACTAAACTGTTAAAACAACTGGGGCCTGCAAACTTAGCATGCCATGCCAGCTTCTTCTGCACCATGGTATTGCACAGTTGTAAATGCCACCTGCAGTCACCCATCTGAAGACTGACTTGCTGCTGAATGTTGCTTAACTTCTATGATCGCTAACAAATACTTAGTCAAACTACGCTGAGTGCAAAAAAATGTAGCCTATATCACTTCTTTCAAACTGTCCATACAAAAAAACAAGTCAATCTATTGCTCCGTTGCAGTGTGAAAGAGCTACAAACCAACAAACATACTTTCCGATTTATATTAGCAAGGAGTTCTACTTGGTAAGCCCTAAGTAATCAAAAAGAAGTTACATACAAATTTTACTAGGTTGTTAAGAAATTAATATCTATAAGATGTTTAAATACCTGTCTTCTTTGTCTTTCTCTTTCTTTTTCTGAGCCTCAAGACGAGATTGCTCTCGTCGCTCCCGTGCTGCTGCATGAACATCAGCAGCATTTGTATTCTTCACCAGGTCTGCACCATCTCCTGATTCATCATGTACTTCCTCTTCCTGTAAATAAGGGTACTTGTGAGTCTTTACTATACAACATGGAGGTTTTGTAAAATAGCCTAGTATAGGTGCGTTTGTTTTGGGATCGATGGCATTTTTAGCATTTGCAAAATTAGTGTTAATGTAAACCGTTCAGTTTAGGAATTTCGCCCATTTCGCCAATAATGCTACTTTTGCACACTACCCAAAACAAACGCTAAAACGTCAAACTCAAATGATCACAAAGAACTCACCTCCAAGTGAGGTCGCACACACGCAGGTGGGTCAAAAGTGCAGTTCACAATGGTATTTTTAACTGTTTCTGAGCTATCTGAACGGTGTACGAAAACAGTTAAAAATGCCACTTTTGCTCGCAAATTCTCAAAATGCTGTGATCTTTGTTAGTGTTTTTAACTGTTAATATTGCCATCATTAGGCTACCCAAACGCACCTTTTATGTTTTAATCATAACCACAAGAAAACTAATAGAATGATACCAACCTCATTGTCAGGAAGTTGACTATATTGAGATAAGATCGCTTCTCGAATTTTCTTCTCTTCATCTGTGTAGCTTTTGGTGGTTGTTGTGGTAGCTAGCTTCTGGTTATCCAGCAATCGTGCGAGCTGTATGTCAACATCTGTTCCCGGCTTAGGAGCTTCCGCTTTTGGCTGGCATAACTCCCACTTCTCTAGTATCTCAGTTACTAAAGGAGTGATGTCTTTTTCCTGGAATTATGCAACTTTCTTCATAACAATTTATTTTTTAAGCATGCTGGGCATGATTGGTGAGCTACAACTTCTTACCACTATCTCCGAAAGTAGACCTTCCAAGGCATCTTTTTTTTCCTCCAAAGTATCCTCGCCTTCTAAAATGCCTGTTATGTAAGAGCCAAATACTCCTTCATCAGTATTTATTTTTCGTAATTTTTCAAATAACCACGGCTCAAATTCACCCACTGCCGCCGCCATATTGTGCACTGACAGTGACGTTGACATTTCAAATTGAAGATCGAAAGAAATGCGAAAGACGATTGAAGTGGTGTGGTGTTAAAATAAGCGTAGTTCAAATTAATAAAACGTTCGTCGCGCTAAGTTTGCTAAGCTGGTGATTGAAATGGCGTGGCTACATTATCGCCCTACGGCGAATCTTCGTCTGCGGACGATAATGTGGCCGGGTACTTCGCGCCAACGCGAAGCATCGCGCGAAGCTTCGGCTTGTCGCGACAACATTCGCTTGGGTGGCTACACTTGGGCTTCCCTGTCGCGCAGAGTCCAGTGTTGCCAACAACATTTGTTTATTTATTTACCATTTTATTGCACACCATTTGTACTAAAGGAGGACTTAGCGCTAAAAACCCTTAGGTGTAAGACAATGGAATGTTAGCATGAACAAACGAGAATGATAAATTAACTAAGATTAACACAATATAAAATCTAAAACTAGTAGTTCTCCAAACAGTAGACTGCGCGGCACATTTTTTTAACTTAAAACTTCATTAGCTTATAATCTCGACCGATTTGGTTCATACTCGCAAATATTGTACTGCATGTAACTCTGCACTGCAAATGACAGAACTACTTCTCAACTCGAGAATAGAATCGCATCAGCACTGATGCAATTCTATTCTTGGGTCAGAGGATACCAAAGGTGCGATCTGGAGCAATCTGGGATGTAGAAATATATGAATTGGAAAACCTCTGCGCGCACCCAGAGTTCTCTAATTCGACTGACTGACTAACCTTGGCACTAAGGTCATCGACCTTGACACCAAAGTCATCGACCTTGACTCCGAGACCATCGACTTTGACTCCGAGATCATCGACCTTCACTCCGAGATCATCGACCTTCACTCCGAGATCATCGACCTTGACTCTGAGACCATCGACCTTGACTCCGGGATCATCGACCTTGACTCCAAAATCATCGACCATGATTTATCTTGACTAAGCATCCAGCTTGACTGATCTTGATACCAAGATCGACCTTGACTTGACTTGGAATTTGTCATAGTCGATCTTATTCTACCAGTCAAGCTCTTTCTTTTGATCCCATATTGAGGGAGATATGAAAAAACATCATGTAATTTACTATTCTGTGGCGGCCATCTTGGTTTTGAAATTAATTAGTTAACATTTACTGCAATTATTATGCTATTAGCTAAGCCTTTTAATTTTAAACCCAATTACCCACATTGAGGAAGTTGTGAAAAAATATCATCATCATCATTATTATCTGCGGTAAGACGTCCACTGCTGGACATGGGCCTCCCCGATGGAATTTCAATAAGCCCGGTCGGAAACGGCTTGGATTAATCGGTCGGTGGATGTCCTACGCTGCGCGTGCTGGTACGTGGTCTCCGTTAGAGAACTTTACAAACAAACGAAAATCATAAATCAACTAAGATCAACACATGAAATCTGAAATAAAAAACGAATCCAAAATATCGTCATCATTTTATCAGCAATAGAACATCCACTGCTGGACATGGGCCTCTTCTATAGATTTTCAATTTTTAGGGGGGCGGTAATGTTTAACAATAAATAATAAAAATATTTAGTAAATATTTGAACCATTTATCGCAAATATTTTATATTTATAGCAATTTTTTAATATATTTTTATCGCAACTACAAATTCGTACCAATTGAAAGGAGCACGGAATTTTTCATTACTTATTTTGTGGCGAGGACGGGAAATTCTTTTTCTTTGAATGATATTTTGTAGCGACTGGCAACAACGTCTATGCTTGTGGGAAATCCCCACCGTTTATAATAATCAGCGAGAATGAATAGCTCTGTGGAGAATGACTTTAGCATGAATATTGGAACGCACGATAAGCATGAACTAATTGTGAAACAGTGCCGGATGTACGTAATGACATGTAAGAGTGAAAGAGAGAAATAGTGTGATGCGTGAATGAGATAGATAGATAGATAGATAGGTACCATTTCATTTCTTCAATAACTTGTGTTATTACAATTTTACAGCAGAAGTTATGGGAACAAAAGTTGTTTGAAATTAGATTTTCTACAACTTTGATTCCCATCAACTTTTTGTAGGATCGATACTTTTTTAAATAGTTGGTGGTACCATTTCATTTCTTCAATAACTTGATATTTCAATTTTACAGCAGAAGTTATGGGACCAAAAGTTGTTTGAAATTAGATTTTCTACAACTTTGATTCCTATCACCTTTTTGTAGGATCGATATTTTTTTTTAAATAGTTGGTGGTACCATTTCATTTCTTCAATAACTTGTGTTATTTCAATTTTACAGCAGAAGTTATGGGAACAAAAGTTGTTTAAAATTTGATTTTCTACAACTTTGATTCCTATCAACTTTTTGTAGAATCGATATTTTTTTTAAATAGTTTGTGGTACCATTTCATTTCTTCAATAACTTGTGTTATTTCAATTTTACAGCAGAAGTTATGGGACCAAAAGTTGTTCGAAATAAGATTTTCTACAACTTTGATTCCCATCAACTTTTTGTAGGATCGATACTTTTTTAAACAGTTGGTGGTACCATTTCATTTCTTCAATAACTTGATATTTCAATTTTACAGCAGAAGTTATGGGAGCAAAAATTGTTTGAAATTAGATTTTCTACAACTTTGATTCCCATCAACTTTTTGTAGGATCGATATTTTTTTTAAATAGTTGGTGGTACCATTTCATTTCTTCAATAACTTGTGTTAATCAAATTTTACAGAAGAAGTTATGGGAACAAAAGTTGTTTGAAATTAGATTTTCTACAACTTTGATTCCCATCAACTTTTTGTAGGATCGATATTTTTTTTAAATAGTTGGTGATACCATTTCATTTCTTCAATAACTTTTGTTATTTCAATTTTACAGCAGAAGTTATGGGACCAAAAGTTGTTCGAAATTAGATTTTCTACAACTTTGATTCCCATCAACTTTTTGTAGGATCGATATTTTTTTTAATAGTTGGTGGTACCATTTCATTTCTTCAATAACTTGTGTTATTTCAATTTTACAGCAGAAGTTATGGGAACAAAAGTTGTTTGAAATTAGATTTTCTACAACTTTGATTCCCATCAACTTTTCGTAGGATCGATATTTTTTAAAATAGTTGGTGGTACCATTTCATTTCTTCAATAACTTGTGTTATATCAATTTTACAGCAGAAGTTATGGGAACAAAAGTTGTTTGAAATTAGATTTTCTACAACTTTGATTCCCATCAACTTTTTGTAGGATCGATATTTTTTTTAAATAGTTGGTGGTTTCATTTTATTTCTTCAATAACTTGTTACTTCAATTTTTCATGAGAAATCATCGGAATCGAAGTTGTTTGAAATTAGATTTTCTACAACTTTGATTCCCATCAACTTTTTGTAGGATCGATATTTTTTTAATAGTTGGTGGTACCATTTCATTTCTTCAATAACTTGTTTTTTTTCAATTTTACAGCAGTAGTTATGGTACTAAAAGTTGTTTGAAATTAGATTTTCTACAACTTTGATTCCCATCAACTTTTTGTAGGATCGATATTTTTTTAAATAGGTGGTGGTACCATTTCATTTCTTCAATAACTTGTGTTATTTCAATTTTACAGCAGAAGTTATGGGACCAAAAGTTGTTCGAAATTAGATTTTCTACAACTTTGATTCCCATCAACTTTTTGTATGATCGATATTTTTTTTAATAGTTGGTGGTACCATTTCATTTCTTCAATAACTTGTGTTATATCAATTTTACAGCAGAAGTTATAGGAACAAAAGTTGTTTGAAATTAGATTTTCTACAACTTTGATTCCCATCAACTTTTTGTAGGATCGATATTTTTTTTAAATAGTTGGTGATACCATTTCATTTCTTCAATAACTTTTGTTATTTCAATTTTACAGCAGAAGTTATGGGACCAAAAGTTGTTCGAAATTAGATTTTCTACAACTTTGATTCCCATCAACTTTTTGTAGGATCGATATTTTTTTTAATAGTTGGTGGTACCATTTCATTTCTTCAATAACTTGTGTTATTTCAATTTTACAGCAGAAGTTATGGGAACAAAAGTTGTTTGAAATTAGATTTTCTACAACTTTGATTCCCATCAACTTTTTGTAGGATCGATATTTTTTTTAAATAGTTGGTGGTACCATTTCATTTCTTCAATAACTTGTGTTATTTCAATTTTATAGCAGAAGTTATGGGAACAAAAGTTGTTTGAAATTAGATTTTCTACAACTTTGATTCCCATAAACTTTTTGTAGGATCGATATTTTTTAAAACAGTTGGTGGTACCATTTGATTTCTTCAATAACTTGTGTTATTTCAATTTTACAGCAGTAGTTATGGGACTAAAAGTTGTTCGAAATTAGATTTTCTACAACTTTGATTCCCATCAACTTTTTGTAGGATCGATATTTTTTTTAATAGTTGGTGGTACCATTTCATTTCTTCAATAACTTGTGTTATTTCAATTTTACAGCAGAAGTTATGGGAACAAAAGTTGTTTGAAATTAGATTTTCTACAACTTTGATTCCCATCAACTTTTTGTAGGATCGATATTTTTTTTAAATAGTTGGTGGTACCATTTCATTTCTTCAATAACTTGTGTTATTTCAATTTTATAGCAGAAGTTATGGGAACAAAAGTTGTTTGAAATTAGATTTTCTACAACTTTGATTCCCATAAACTTTTTGTAGGATCGATATTTTTTAAAACAGTTGGTGGTACCATTTGATTTCTTCAATAACTTGTGTTATTTCAATTTTACAGCAGTAGTTATGGGACTAAAAGTTGTTCGAAATTAGATTTTCTACAACTTTGATTCCCATCAACTTTTTGTAGGATCGATATTTTTTTTAATAGTTGGTGGTACCATTTCATTTCTTCAATAACTTGTGTTATTTCAATTTTACAGCAGTAGTTATGGGACTAAAAGTTGTTTGAAATTAGATTTTCTACAACTTTGATTCCCATCAACTTTTTGTATGATCGATATTTTTTTTAATAGTTGGTGGTACCATTTCATTTCTTCAATAACTTGTGTTATATCAATTTTACAGCAGAAGTTATAGGAACAAAAGTTGTTTGAAATTAGATTTTCTACAACTTTGATTACCATCAACTTTTTGTAGGATCGATATTTTTTTTAAATAGTTGGTGATACCATTTCATTTCTTCAATAACTTTTGTTATTTCAATTTTACAGCAGAAGTTATGGGACCAAAAGTTGTTCGAAATTAGATTTTCTACAACTTTGATTCCCATCAACTTTTTGTAGGATCGATATTTTTTTTAATAGTTGGTGGTACCATTTCATTTCTTCAATAACTTGTGTTATTTCAATTTTACAGCAGAAGTTATGGGACCAAAAGTTGTTCGAAATTAGATTTTCTACAACTTTGATTCCCATCAACTTTTTGTAGGATCGATATTTTTTTTAAATAGTTGGTGATACCATTTCATTTCTTCAATAACTTGTGTTATTTCAATTTTACAGCAGAAGTTATGGGAACAAAAGTTGTTTGAAATTAGATTTTCTACAACTTTGATTCCCATCAACTTTTTGTAGGATCGATATTTTTTTTAAATAGTTGGTGATACCATTTCATTTCTTCAATAACTTGTGTTATTTCAATTTTACAGCAGTAAATATGGGACTAAAAGTTGTTTGAAATTAGATTTTCTACAACTTTGATTCCCATCAACTTTTTGTATGATCGATATTTTTTTTAATAGTTGGTGGTACCATTTCATTTCTTCAATAACTTTTGTTATTTCAATTTTACAGCAGAAGTTATGGGACCAAAAGTTGTTCGAAATTAGATTTTCTACAACTTTGATTCCCATCAACTTTTTGTATGATCGATATTTTTTTTTAAAAGTTGGTGGTACCATTTCATTTCTTCAATAACTTGTGTTATTTCAATTTTACAGCAGAAGTTATGGGAACAAAAGTTGTTTGAAATTAGATTTTCTACAACTTTGATTCCCATCAACTTTTTGTAGGATCGATATTTTTTTTAAATAGTTGGTGATACCATTTCATTTCTTCAATAACTTTTGTTATTTCAATTTTACAGCAGAAGTTATGGGACCAAAAGTTGTTCGAAATTAGATTTTCTACAACTTTGATTCCCATCAACTTTTTGTAGGATCGATATTTTTTTTAATAGTTGGTGGTACCATTTCATTTCTTCAATAACTTGTGTTATTTCAATTTTACAGCAGAAGTTATGGGAACAAAAGTTGTTTGAAATTAGATTTTCTACAACTTTGATTCCCATCAACTTTTTGTAGGATCGATATTTTTTTTAAATAGTTGGTGGTACCATTTCATTTCTTCAATAACTTGTGTTATTTCAATTTTATAGCAGAAGTTATGGAAACAAAAGTTGTTTGAAATTAGATTTTCTACAACTTTGATTCCCATAAACTTTTTGTAGGATCGATATTTTTTAAAACAGTTGGTGGTACCATTTGATTTCTTCAATAACTTGTGTTATTTCAATTTTACAGCAGTAGTTATGGGACTAAAAGTTGTTTGAAATTAGATTTTCTACAACTTTGATTCCCATCAACTTTTTGTATGATCGATATTTTTTTTAATAGTTGGTGGTACCATTTCATTTCTTCAATAACTTGTGTTATATCAATTTTACAGCAGAAGTTATAGGAACAAAAGTTGTTTGAAATTAGATTTTCTACAACTTTGATTCCCATCAACTTTTTGTAGGATCGATATTTTTTTTAAATAGTTGGTGATACCATTTCATTTCTTCAATAACTTTTGTTATTTCAATTTTACAGCAGAAGTTATGGGACCAAAAGTTGTTCGAAATTAGATTTTCTACAACTTTGATTCCCATCAACTTTTTGTAGGATCGATATTTTTTTTAATAGTTGGTGGTACCATTTCATTTCTTCAATAACTTGTGTTATTTCAATTTTACAGCAGAAGTTATGGGAACAAAAGTTGTTTGAAATTAGATTTTCTACAACTTTGATTCCCATCAACTTTTTGTAGGATCGATATTTTTTTTAAATAGTTGGTGGTACCATTTCATTTCTTCAATAACTTGTGTTATTTCAATTTTATAGCAGAAGTTATGGGAACAAAAGTTGTTTGAAATTAGATTTTCTACAACTTTGATTCCCATCAACTTTTTGTAGGATCGATATTTTTTAAAACAGTTGGTGGTACCATTTGATTTCTTCAATAACTTGTGTTATTTCAATTTTACAGCAGTAGTTATGGGACTAAAAGTTGTTCGAAATTAGATTTTCTACAACTTTGATTCCCATCAACTTTTTGTAGGATCGATATTTTTTTTAATAGTTGGTGGTACCATTTCATTTCTTCAATAACTTGTGTTATTTCAATTTTACAGCAGAAGTTATGGGAACAAAAGTTGTTTGAAATTAGATTTTCTACAACTTTGATTCCCATAAACTTTTTGTAGGATCGATATTTTTTAAAATAGTTGGTGGTACCATTTCATTTCTTCAATAACTTGTGTTATTTCAATTTTACAGCAGTAGTTATGGGACTAAAAGTTGTTTGAAATTAGATTTTCTACAACTTTGATTCCCATCAACTTTTTGAATGATCGATATTTTTTTTAATAGTTGGTGGTACCATTTCATTTCTTCAATAACTTGTGTTATTTCAATTTTACAGCAGAAGTTATGGGACCAAAAGTTGTTCGAAATTAGATTTTCTACAACTTTGATTCCCATCAACTTTTTGTAGGATCGATATTTTTTTTAAATAGTTGGTGATACCATTTCATTTCTTCAATAACTTTTGTTATTTCAATTTTACAGCAGAAGTTATGGGACCAAAAGTTGTTCGAAATTAGATTTTCTACAACTTTGATTCCCATCAACTTTTTGTAGGATCGATATTTTTTTTAATAGTTGGTGGTACCATTTCATTTCTTCAATAACTTGTGTTATTTCAATTTTACAGCAGAAGTTATGGGAACAAAAGTTGTTTGAAATTAGATTTTCTACAACTTTGATTCCCATCAACTTTTCGTAGGATCGATATTTTTTAAAATAGTTGGTGGTACCATTTGATTTCTTCAATAACTTGTGTTATTTCAATTTTACAGCAGTAGTTATGGGACTAAAAGTTGTTCGAAATTAGATTTTCTACAACTTTAATTCCCATCAACTTTTTGTAGGATCGATATTTTTTTTAATAGTTGGTGGTACCATTTCATTTCTTCAATAACTTGTGTTATTTCAATTTTACAGCAGAAGTTATGGGACCAAAAGTTGTTCGAAATAAGATTTTCTACAACTTTGATTCCCATCAACTTTTTGTAGGATCGATACTTTTTTAAACAGTTGGTGGTACCATTTCATTTCTTCAATAACTTGATATTTCAATTTTACAGCAGAAGTTATGGGAGCAAAAATTGTTTGAAATTAGATTTTCTACAACTTTGATTCCCATCAACTTTTTGTATGATCGATATTTTTTTTAATAGTTGGTGGTACCATTTCATTTCTTCAATAACTTGTGTTATATCAATTTTACAGCAGAAGTTATGGGAACAAAAGTTGTTTGAAATTAGATTTTCTACAACTTTGATTCCCATCAACTTTTTGTAGGATCGATATTTTTTTTAAATAGTTGGTGATACCATTTCATTTCTTCAATAACTTTTGTTATTTCAATTTTACAGCAGAAGTTATGGGACCAAAAGTTGTTCGAAATTAGATTTTCTACAACTTTGATTCCCATCAACTTTTTGTAGGATCGATATTTTTTTTAATAGTTGGTGATACCATTTCATTTCTTCAATAACTTTTGTTATTTCAATTTTACAGCAGAAGTTATGGGACCAAAAGTTGTTCGAAATTAGATTTTCTACAACTTTGATTCCCATCAACTTTTTGTAGGATCGATATTTTTTTTAATAGTTGGTGGTACCATTTCATTTCTTCAATAACTTGTGTTATTTCAATTTTACAGCAGAAGTTATGGGAACAAAAGTTGTTTGAAATTAGATTTTCTACAACTTTGATTCCCATCAACTTTTCGTAGGATCGATATTTTTTAAAATAGTTGGTGGTACCATTTCATTTCTTCAATAACTTGTGATATTTCAATTTTACAGCAGAAGTTATGGGAACAAAAGTTGTTCGAAATTAGATTTTCTACAACTTTGATTCTTTCATCATTAGAATTGTACTTTACCACTCAAACATATTAGTTTTATTTTATTTCAGTTATGTTACGTTTACAGCGTAAAATATTGAAAATTGTAAAAAAAGTCGGCAAAAAATGAAATTATGAGACTTTTTAAGCGCGTGCGCTGACTACATAGTAAGTCCTACATGAAAATGATGCACTTCAAAAATAACCGGCTTTATTAGGTCTACATAATAGTTCGCGACAATATAATTATATCTATCTCTTCAGGTTTTTGCAGTATATCAACTTTGGTCACTTTAAAGTGAACGCGAAATTGTAGGTAATTTTCAAAACTGTTTTGACAAACACAGTATTAATACTTATCCAATTGAATCCTTTTGTTAGCTTTGTCATTTCAAGGAGAACAAAATTGTTTTTACAACAAATCAATCCAACGCGTAGTTTAAAAGATATGGCAATATTTAAAAATACAACCCAATAAAAAATACGCGACGCGCTTTAGCAGTAACTTAAACCTATTCTGTGCCTCGACAAGACGGATCACTATATAGACATAAATATAGCTATACGTAAATTATGGTTGATATTTCAAGCGCTATTTTGAACCTTACCGTCATATGGCGTGGCTACATTATCGCCCTACGGCGAATCTTCGTCTGCGGACGATAATGTGGCCGGGTACTTCGCGCCAACGCGAAGCATCGCGCGAAGCTTCGGCTTGTCGCGACAACATTCGCTTGGGTGGCTACACTTGGGCTTCCCTGTCGCGCAGAGTCCAGTGTTGCCAACAACATTTGTTTATTTATTTACCATTTTATTGCACACCATTTGTACTAAAGGAGGACTTAGCGCTAAAAACCCTTAGGTGTAAGACAATGGAATGTTAGCATGAACAAACGAGAATGATAAATTAACTAAGATTAACACAATATAAAATCTAAAACTAGTAGTTCTCCAAACAGTAGACTGCGCGGCACATTTTTTTAACTTAAAACTTCATTAGCTTATAATCTCGACCGATTTGGTTCATACTCGCAAATATTGTACTGCATGTAACTCTGCACTGCAAATGACAGAACTACTTCTCAACTCGAGAATAGAATCGCATCAGCACTGATGCAATTTTATTCTTGGGTCAGAGGATACCAAAGGTGCGATCTGGAGCAATCTGGGATGTAGAAATATATGAATTGGAAAACCTCTGCGCGCACCCAGAGTTCTCTAATTCGACTGACTGACTAACCTTGGCACTAAGGTCATCGACCTTGACACCAAAGTCATCGACCTTGACTCCGAGACCATCGACTTTGACTCCGAGATCATCGACCTTCACTCCGAGATCATCGACCTTCACTCCGAGATCATCGACCTTGACTCTGAGACCATCGACCTTGACTCCGGGATCATCGACCTTGACTCCAAAATCATCGACCATGATTTATCTTGACTAAGCATCCAGCTTGACTGATCTTGATACCAAGATCGACCTTGACTTGACTTGGAATTTGTCATAGTCGATCTTATTCTACCAGTCAAGCTCTTTCTTTTGATCCCATATTGAGGGAGATATGAAAAAACATCATGTAATTTACTATTCTGTGGCGGCCATCTTGGTTTTGAAATTAATTAGTTAACATTTACTGCAATTATTATGCTATTAGCTAAGCCTTATAATTTTAAACCCAAAATTACCCACTTTGAGGAAGTTGTGAAAAAATATCATCATCATCATTATTATCTGCGGTAAGACGTCCACTGCTAGATATGGGCCTCCCCGATGGAATTTCAATAAGCCCGGTCGGAAACGGCTTGGATTCATCGGTCGGTGGATGTCCTACGCTGCGCGTGCTGGTACGTGGTCTACGTTAGAGAACTTTACAAACAAACGAAAATCATAAATCAACTAAGATCAACACATGAAATCTAAAATAAAAACGAATACAAAATATCGTCATCATTTTATCAGCAATAGAACATCCACTGCTGGACATGTGCCTCTTCTATAGATTTTCAATTTTTAGGGGGGCGGTAATGTTTAACAATAAATAATAAAAATATTTAGTAAATATTTGAACCATTTATCGCAAATATTTTATATTTATAGCAATTTTTTAATATATTTTTATCGCAACTACAAATTCGTACCAATTGAAAGGAGCACGGAATTTTTCATTACGTATTTTGTGGCGAGGACGGGAAATTCTTTTTCTTTGAATGATATTTTGTAGCGACTGGCAACAACGTCTATGCTTGTGGGAAATCCCCACCGTTTATAATAATCAGCGAGAATGAATAGCTCTGTGGAGAATGACTTTAGCATGAATGTTGGAACGCACGATAAGCATATGAACGAATTGTGAAACAGTGCCGGATGTACGTAATGACATGTAAGAGTGAAAGAGAGAAATAGTGTGATGCGTGAATGAGATAGATAGATAGATAGATACCATTTCATTTCTTCAATAACTTGTGTTATTTCAATTTTACAGCAGAAGTTATGGGAACAAAAGTTGTTTGAAATTAGATTTTCTACAACTTTGATTCCCATCAACTTTTTGTAGGATCGATACTTTTTTAAACAGTTGGTGGTACCATTTCATTTCTTCAATAACTTGATATTTCAATTTTACAGCAGAAGTTATGGGAGCAAAAATTGTTTGAAATTAGATTTTCTACAACTTTGATTCCCATCAACTTTTTGTAGGATCGATATTTTTTTTAAATAGTTGGTGGTACCATTTCATTTCTTCAATAACTTGTGTTATTTCAATTTTACAGCAGAAGTTATCGAAACAAAAGTTGTTTAAAATTTGTTTTTCTACAACTTTGATTCCCATCAACTTTTTGTAGGATCGATATTTTTTTTAAATAGTTTGTGGTACCATTTCATTTCTTCAATAACTTGTGTTATTTCAATTTTACAGCAGAAGTTATGAGAACAAAAGATGTTTAAAATTTGATTTTCTACATCTTTATTTCCCGTCATCTTTTTGTAGGATCGATATTTTTTTTAAATAGTTGGTGGTACCATTTCATTTCTTCAATAACTTGTGTTATATCAATTTTACAGCAGAAGTTATGGGAACAAAAGTTGTTTGAAATTAGATTTTCTACAACTTTGATTCCCATCAACTTTTTGTAGGATCGATATTTTTTTTAAATAGTTGGTGGTACCATTTCATATCTTCAATAACTTGTGTTATTTCAATTTTACAGCAGAAGTTATAGGACCAAAAGTTGTTCGAAATTAGATTTTCTACAACTTTGATTCCCATCAACTTTTTGTAGGAACGATATTTTTTTTTAAATAGTTGGTGATACCATTTCATTTCTTCAATAACTCTTGTTATTTCAATTTTACAGCAGAAGTTATAGGACCAAAACTTGTTTGAAATTAGATTTTCTACAACTTTGATACCCATCAACTTTTTGTAGGATCGATATTTTTTTAAATAGGTGATGGTACCATTTCATTTCTTCAATAACTTGTGTTATTTCAATTTTACAGCAGTAGTTATGGGACTAAAAGTTGTTTGAAATTAGATTTTCTACAACTTTGATTCCCATCAACTTTTTGTAGGATCGATATTTTTTTTAATAGTTGGTGGTACCATTTCATTTCTTCAATAACTTGTGTTATATCAATTTTACAGCAGAAGTTATGGGAACAAAAGTTGTTTGAAATTAGATTTTCTACAACTTTGATTCCCATCAACTTTTTGTAGGATCGATTTTTTTTTTAAATAGTTGGTGGTACCATTTCATTTCTTCAATAACTTGTGTTATTTCAATTTTACAGCAGAAAATATGGGAACAAAAGTAATTTGAAATTAGATTTTCTACAACTTTGATTGCCATCAACTTTTTGTAGGATCGATATTTTTTTAAATAGGTGATGGTACCATTTCATTTCTTCAATAACTTGTGTTATTTCAATTTTACAGCAGTAATTATGGGACTAAAAGTTGTTTGAAATTAGATTTTCTACAACTTTGATTCCCATCAACTTTTTGTAGGATCGATATTTTTTAAAATAGTTGGTGGTACCATTTCATTTCTTCAATAACTTGTGTTATTTCAATTTTACAGCAGAAGTTATGGGAACAAAAGTTGTTTGAAATTAGATTTTCTACAACTTTGATTCCCATCAACTTTTTGTAGGATCGATATTTTTTAAAATAGTTGGTGGTACCATTTCATTTCTTCAATAACTTGTGTTATTTCAATTTTACAGCAGAAGTTATGGGAACAAAAGTTGTTTGAAATTAGATTTTCTACAACTTTTATTCCCGTCACCTTTTTGTAGGATCGATGTTTTTTTTAAATAGTTGGTGGTACCATTTCATTTCTTCAATAACTTGTGTTATTTCAATTTTACAGCAGAAGTTATGGGAACAAAAGTTGTTTGAAATTAGATTTTCTACAACTTTGATTCCCATCAACTTTTTGTAGGATCGATATTTTTTTTAAATAGTTGGTGGTACCATTTCATTTCTTCAATAACTTGTGTTATTTCAATTTTACAGCAGAAGTTATGGGAACAAAAGTTGTTTGAAATTAGATTTTCTACAACTTTGATTCCCATCAACTTTTTGTAGGATCGATATTTTTTAAAATAGTTGGTGGTACCATTTCATTTCTTCAATAACTTGTGTTATTTCAATTTTACAGCAGAAGTTATGGGAACAAAAGTTGTTTGAAATTAGATTTTCTACAACTTTGATTCCCATCAAATTTTTGTAGGATCGATATTTTTTAAAATAGTTGGTGGTACCATTTCATTTCTTCAATAACTTGTGTTATTTCAATTTTACAGCAGAAGTTATGGGAACAAAAGTTGTTTGAAATTAGATTTTCTACAACTTTGATTCCCATCAACTTTTTGTAGGATCGATATTTTTTTTAATAGTTGGTGGTACCATTTCATTTCTTCAATAACTTGTGTTATATCAATTTTACAGCAGAAGTTATGGGAACAAAAGTTGTTTGAAATTAGATTTTCTACAACTTTGATTCCCATCAACTTTTTGTAGGATCGATTTTTTTTTTAAATAGTTGGTGGTACCATTTCATTTCTTCAATAACTTGTGTTATTTCAATTTTACAGCAGAAAATATGGGAACAAAAGTAATTTGAAATTAGATTTTCTACAACTTTGATTCCCATCAACTTTTTGTAGGATCGATATTTTTTAAAATAGTTGGTGGTACCATTTCATTTCTTCAATAACTTGTGTTATTTCAATTTTACAGCAGAAGTTATGGGAACAAAAGTTGTTTGAAATTAGATTTTCTACAACTTTGATACCCATCAACTTTTTGTAGGATCGATATTTTTTTAAATAGGTGATGGTACCATTTCATTTCTTCAATAACTTGTGTTATTTCAATTTTACAGCAGTAGTTATGGGACTAAAAGTTGTTTGAAATTAGATTTTCTACAACTTTGATTCCCATCAACTTTTTGTAGGATCGATATTTTTTTTAATAGTTGGTGGTACCATTTCATTTCTTCAATAACTTGTGTTATATCAATTTTACAGCAGAAGTTATGGGAACAAAAGTTGTTTGAAATTAGATTTTCTACAACTTTGATTCCCATCAACTTTTTGTAGGATCGATTTTTTTTTTAAATAGTTGGTGGTACCATTTCATTTCTTCAATAACTTGTGTTATTTCAATTTTACAGCAGAAAATATGGGAACAAAAGTAATTTGAAATTAGATTTTCTACAACTTTGATTGCCATCAACTTTTTGTAGGATCGATATTTTTTTAAATAGGTGATGGTACCATTTCATTTCTTCAATAACTTGTGTTATTTCAATTTTACAGCAGTAATTATGGGACTAAAAGTTGTTTGAAATTAGATTTTCTACAACTTTGATTCCCATCAACTTTTTGTAGGATCGATATTTTTTAAAATAGTTGGTGGTACCATTTCATTTCTTCAATAACTTGTGTTATTTCAATTTTACAGCAGAAGTTATGGGAACAAAAGTTGTTTGAAATTAGATTTTCTACAACTTTGATTCCCATCAACTTTTTGTAGGATCGATATTTTTTCTAAATAGTTGGTGGTACCATTTCATATCTTCAATAACTTGTGTTATTTCAATTTTACAGCAGAAGTTATGGGAACAAAAGTTGTTTGAAATTAGATTTTCTACAACTTTGATTCCTATCAACTTTTTGTAGGATCGATATTTTTTTTAAATAGTTGGTGGTACCATTTCATTTCTTCAATAACTTGTGTTATTTCAATTTTACAGCAGAAGTTATGGGAACAAAAGTTGTTTGAAATAAGATTTTCTACAACTTTGATTCCCGTCAACTTTTTGTAGGATCGATGTTTTTTTTTTAAATATATGGTGGTTTCATTTCATTTCTTCAAGAAATTGTTACTTCAATTTTTCATGAGAAATCATCGGAATCGAAGTTGTTTGAAATTTTATTTTCAGCGACTTGAAGTTTTGCATCCGGGGGTTTTCGGGGTCGCCAATTACGAATCTGAAATTAGTTTTTCGATATCTTTTTTTTTAAAGATGGCCGCCATACATTGCATCTTTTTCATCTTTAGATAGGTAGTTGTTTTGAGGAAACTATTAGCAATGACATGAAACTAAATGCAGATTTGTATATAGATGGAATAATGGTTCGAGAAAAAAGTAGTGAACTTCCGAAGGTCAACTCCTGGCATTGGACCCCCGACGGATCTCGAAAACGGTGGGGTTTAGAGATGTACTTTCTTCACATTATATTGAGTACTACCTTGGTCCTTTGTGAAAAGATTAAAAAAAACCTTGGCTCCCATACAAAAAAACATGGCCGCCATACAAATTAGACGTTTTAACTTAGGAATGAAATGTTTGAACCAAGGTTGTAGACAATTTACTGGAACGATTTCGAAAATTCTTTCATCATTAGAATTGTACTTTACCACTCAAACACATAAGTTTTATTTTATTTCAGTTATGTTACGTTTACAGCGTAAAATATTGAAAATTGTAAAAAAAGTCGGCAAAAAATGAAATTTTGAGACTTTTTAAGCGCGTGCGCTGACTACATAGTAAGTTCTACATGAAAATGATGTACTTCAAAAATAACCGGCTTTATGAGGTCTACATAAAAGTCCGCGACAGCATATATCTTTCTCTTCAGGTTTTTGCAGTATATCAACTTTGGTCACTTTAAAGTGAACGCGAAATTGTAGGTAATTTTCAAAACTGTTTTGACAAACACAGTATTAATGCTTATCCAATTGAATCCTTTTGTTAGCTTTGTCATTTCAAGGAGAACAAAATTGTCATTTTCAACAAATCAATCCAACGCGTAGTTTAAAAGATATGGCAATATTAAAAATACAACCCAATAAAAAATACGCGACGCGCTTTAGTAATAACTTAAACTTATTCTGTGCCTCGACAAGACGAATCACTATAGACATAAATATAGGTATACGTAAGTTAAGGTTGATATTTCAAGCGCTATTTTGAACCTTACCGTCATAGAAATAAATACAGGAATAGATGTTATACATTTTATTACTCACTCATTTAGATAGTTGTAAGAGATAGGAAAAAAACTGATTGTAGGTTTGTATGGAGATAAAAAAATAATCGGGAGAAATAATGACAAAATCTGTCTGTCCAAAAATGAGCAGTTAGGTTTTTAAAAGAAAATTAAAGTAGAAACGTACTTATTATATGTACGTACATAATATGAAGTATGTTTATGCCTCCCTTACATAACTTTAGTTGCTGCACTAATTTTGACAGGTGTGAGGGAGTAAGCACCTAAGTTCCGTCCTCAGCGAACTGATTAGAATCTTATTAGAATATAACTCACTGAAAAAGTCCCGCAGATCCGACACCGCAGTCGTGCCTTGTCTGTCAATATTAGTTCCATTAATTTCCATTAGACTTCTTAGGAAAAGAACTCTACTTGGTTACATTTTTGCAGCGTTGCATCTCTAAATAAGTACCTTTTTCTTTATGTTTGTGTCATACATACCGCGAAAGTAGAAAAGACCGCGTGCTTCATCTTCGACCACAACGTTGCTTACCATCAGGCGAGTAGGTGGTCAAGCGCGGACTTATTCGCGATAAAAAAAAACCGCCGACGCGCGACTGAGAGGCTATTTATAAATGTAAATTAAGAACTTAATAAAATTATTTGGCCTAACTTAATTACCAGTGAGACAGTCACTATTTACTATTTAGTTTACTATTGCTGTAGTGCCTACTTACTTAAGGAGTTCATCATTATTTGTCAGTTAAAAATACCTAATGTTTTGTAAACAATCACTATTTCTTAATTATTATAACACCTAAATTGTTTAATTTTATCACATGCTCTAACTCAATTACATAAACGCTGGACCAATAAAATACTTCTGAGGTTTGTCAATCAATGTGAGTTTTAAACAAAGACTAGACGGTTTAATTAAACGATGTTTCCCTTTTTGAAGCCATCTTTGGTTCTACGAGTAAAACACTTCCTAACGACCTATTCTCGAAAACACATTTTTTTGTTTGTGACGAAACTGTAAGGAATCTTTACTAATATTGTAACTTCGTCAGTATGTTTGTTTGTTTGGTTCGGACCCCTCGGACCCCCTCTCATTTACGCCCATGTACGCCATACATTGCATCTTTTTCATCTTTAGATAGTTGTTTTGAGGAAACTATTAGCTTTGACAAAAAACTGACTAACTTAAACCTATTCTGTGCCACGACGGGACGGATTTAACCTTCATATCACGTCAATTATTGTTGATTTTTCAAAAACGGCTTAGCCGATTTCGACGAACATAGAACCTCCTTTTCGGAAGTCGGTCAAAAAGCTATACGTTTTATATAATGGAATATCCAACGAAATATTGAGTAGATTAATTATATCAGTGGTTTAATGTTCAATATACTCGTAATAATATGCTTCAAGTAGAAGAGTATGAAGTGGAAGCCCTATTTTGAACCTTACCGCCATAGAAATAATACAGAAATAGAGAGTTTTTTTATAGGCATAAGTAGCTACATGTCGAGAGTAGGTACCCACCTTTTTAACCGACTTCCAAAAAGGAGGAGGTTCTATGTTTTTGTGTATGTATTTTTTTGTGTAATGTAAACAATTCGAGCGAAATATTCGAATTTTGTACACGATGGAAGGTACACATTATTTATGAAAAATAATTATTGTATTGAGTAGCTGATTTTCTCAGAGCCTGGTTGGTCTGTTATTTTCCATACAAATGTATTACGCTGTTTTCTTCCTGGAAAATACTTATAGGGCTTCAATTTTTTGTCATAAAATTAAATTTTGCTGTTTAGACTACCCTGTCTTTTCTTTTTCTTGATAAATTAATTAGCAGGAAAAATATGACCCTTCAAAATCACAAAAAAATTACCATTATTACCGACGTCTTTAGAGACCTACCAGAAGAGACTAAATAATATCTAACAAAATAAAAAATGACAGAATCATGAACACATATTTTTTTAAAATTTTGACATAAAAAAATACTTGATTGAAATAGTTTTTGAAGAAGAAAACAGCGTAATACGAAACGTTGTCTCGCCAAGTTTTTTGTAGGTTTAAATCGCTCTGAGCTGCAATTGTCCCTATCGCACGATGCGGGGGCAGGGTCGAGGTAAGGGAGGTTCAAAGTGCTCAAACCTACACAAGTACGTACACAAGCACTAGGGATGTAGTAATAGTCGATATTTTTGTCGATGCTCTAGTGATGTCCATCGATATCGATGTTTATTCAAAATATTAGTTATTTTTTCCAATCTTATGATTTGACCGTTGTAAGTTTGTTACTTTTGAAGAAAAGATTTTATGTATGGAATATGGGCGTTTAGTTGCTGCGACATGTTGCAGCGATTTTACAGAATATCGTGTTGTATCCGCAGACATCTAAATGAGTTAGGCGCAGAATAACCAATTCGCATAATGCCCAAGTAATCCGGGAATGCTCAATTCTACGAAAGCATAATTCTATGAAGGCCCAATTCTCAAAATGGCAACATAATTTTGATTTGGAAATTTTCTAAAAAAATCACACATATTAAATACATATAAGAGCTTACAGGTACCTAAAACAACCTCCTTTGGCGAGTTAAGTACTACATCATAACTTTTACTATGGGACCGACCAGAGCCGAATCCGCGAGAAATATCAACTATACCTTAGAAAAAGTCCGTTGATAATGGACAAAGTGTATGGAACAGCTGGTTTTTTATCGCCAATTCGGAGTTAGTTGCTCCCATAGTAAAAGTTGTTCTTTTAAAACCTATTAACTTTGCCCTAAAGAGGTAGTGCTTTAATTAAAGCACAGAATGCTCAATTCTCAAAATGGCAAAATAATTTCAAATAGAAAACACACATTTTAATTTTTAAAAATTACCTTATTATTAATTATTTTGCCGTTTTGAGAATTGAGCATTGTTAGACCTGGCCTTTGTGAGAATTGGGCATTCATAGAGTTGGGCATTCTTAAAATTGAGCTTTCTTAGAATTATGTGCCATTATTAGAATTCTGCGCCTAGAGCGAAATAATGGTTCTAATCAGGAAAATCACGTGCTCTCTAAAATCGTGTAATAACTGTAACGTATAAATATAATTATCCTTAGTCCACCTACCTAAGCGAAAAACGTTCTATTAAATTATTCAAGTATCAAAGACTCAACATTAAATAATTAAAAAACACATAATCAGTCACATTTCAAACAACAAAATAAACAAATCTAGATCTAATGAAATAAATAAGTTCTATACTGCGCTTGCCAGTTTATGTAGCCCCAAACAAGTCGGCGGATGCGATGTTAGCCGCAGATGACACTTCGCCGTAATTCGCTAATTATTGCGCATGTGTGCACAATGTCGACGCCGCGTGGCGTAGTGGTAAGCACAGGCGTGCACGCGGGAGGCATGAGGTTGGCGGGCGGGTGTGCCCCGGCTTGTATCTCAAACTCAAACTCAATTCATATATTGCAACATATGAAATTTACATGCGGTTTTTAGTTAACATGTTTTGTAAAGTTATACATATGACCCTATAAGAGTATGGCAATTTTATTATTTGTATTGGAACGATTTATTATTACGTTTTCTAGATTATCGTTAAAAAATTCGTCTAATGTATATAATAGCATTTCGATAATAGGATAATTTTTAGTTGTTTTTATGAAACAGTTTTTTCTTTCGATATATTTTAAATTATTTGGCAATTTAGTATTTTTAGAGTCATAGAATTTGGGCTAGAACTGTTCTCTCTGGCCCCCGCGCATACCTATATTTTGCCTTTTGCGCAGCGTTCTGCGCCTAACTTTCCATCCGCCGACTTGTGTGGCGCGGATTATACGTGAGATTCAATCGAGAAAACAGCCCCATTGGCCATCCGTTCATTGAACTATGTGCCTTGCCCTCTGTCATTTTAACTTGCCAATCCACTGAGTTTGAAGAGAGCTGAAAAGTTTAATTAGAAGTGCTTTAAATGCTTTAATCAGTTCATATCTACCTACTTTTTTTTTAAATTAAATATTCTCACCACAGACTTCAGAAAGAAAATTTAAATAGGACCAACTTCGACATATACCCTTTCCAATAAAAAAAAATATACGCGTCGAATTGCGTACCTCCTCCGTTTCATCGGTCAAAATATAGAATAAAATACTATACTTATTCATACCATACAACAGATGTGAGTTTTTGCACGATAATTATTAATAATCACAACAGGTAGACGCTTGACATATTCTCAGAGTATTTAGTAATATAATAAGCCCGATTACAGAGGCGCCATCGTAATTATATTAGCTAAATAGCATAGTTCTGTTTCTTTTACACTTTAGGCATTCGATAGAGAGAACGCTCTTTACGTTGCCATTAAATTTACGCTGGCGTGTAATCTGGTTTAATATTTCAATTTAAAAAACAAATAATTGAAATACATAGGTAATTGGCTCCCATACGGTACGAACCCTTTCAAGCGCGAGTCCATATTTATTTTAGTTTGTAGAAGAACTATGTTAGATATTTAAATTAAAAATAATTAACTTAAAATTAGAAAGAAGTAATTTCAGTCAAAATATTTAATACTAGCGGCGCCCCGCGGTTTTACCCGCGTTGTGCCCGTTCCCGTGGGAATTTCGGGAATTTTTATACATATAAACCTTCCTCTTGAATCACTCTATCCATTAAAAAAAACCGCATCAAAATCCGTTGCGTAGTTTTAAAGATTTAAGCATACAGACAAACAAACAAACAAATAAATAAACAAACGAAAATAGCGACTTTATTTTATACTAGCGGCGCCCCGCGGTTTTACCCGCGTTGTGCCCGTTCCCGTGGGAATTTCGGGAATTTTTATACATATAAACCTTCCTCTTGAATCACTCTATCCATTAAAAAAACCGCATCAAAATCCGTTGCGTAGTTTTAAAGATTTAAGCATACAGACAAACAAACAAATAAATAAACAAACGAAAATAGCGACTTTATTTTATAATATGTAAGGACTATGTAAGGATAACGCATACAGAAATCAAATAGCGAAATTGCTACTTTTAATCCCTGCTTTGGGTTCAAGATCAATTGTATAATTGAACGCAAACTGCAACGCATACAGAAATCAAATAGCGAAATTGCTACTCGTACTTTTAATCCCTGCTTTGGGTTCAAGATCAATTGTATAATTATGATGTTAGTTGGGTACATATTATGTTTTTGTACAACAATAATAAAATAATTTGAAAGAAAATAAATACTATGTCACAAATAATGTAGCTTCCTAATGGCAGAAAAATAAATAATCATTGGCAGGATTATTTTTGTTTGCTTTCCGCCATACCTAGAAACCAGATTATACGTAGAATACGCGTAAGATAGCTCTACGTACGGCCAAAATCAGGAACAAATTTTATGCTGCCAGGGAATACGGAATGCTAGTGAAATAACGTACGAGGCGCCACGACTCGCGCGCAGAGTTATCTTGTGTGTAACAGTACTCTACGTGAAATCATATTTTGCTACAATTCAAAATCAAATTTCGGTCGGCCACGCTGGTTCTTTGAGGCGCGGGCGGGGTGCGTGGATAGTTCGAGCGTGGTTCGAGCGCTGTACGCACACAAATACAATTGCATCACACACACATTGAAGCTCCCTGGTTTGGGCGCATCGCGACGGCAATATAGTTTAGTCCAAATACCTATTTCTCAATTACTTCGTCACTAGGCTATCCTCTTGACCGAGCTAACGAAGTGAGAATGGTCGGGAGACCAAATCGAAAGCAAAATCGTCGAATTAATAGGGATATTAATTCGACGATTTTGCTTTCGTATGCACGGATATTGATTTTCCTCTAGGTAAATTAATAAAAAAAGGTCGCATTTTTTTCTTTGAGGAAATAATATAGCTCAATGATTTTTTTAACGAATCTCGACGCAGTGACGAATCTTGTACAAAGGTTCTAAAATCTATACCTATATGAATGTTTTTGTCGTCGGTGATTTTGAGTGAGGGGTGAAGTGGGGGGGGGGGAGGGGGACCACCTCGGGAGTATACCCTTGCGAACTAAAAGGATATTTTTTGATTCAGTTCACAGTTCACATAGAACCTCCTCCTTTTTGGAAGTCGGTTAAAAAACTATACGTTACCTAAGCTTCTTCAATAACTTGTGTTATTTCAATTTTACAGCAGAAGTTATAGGAACAAAAGTTGTTTGAAATTAGATTTTCTACAACTTTGATTCCCGTCACCTTTTTGTAGGATCGATATTTTTTTTAAATAGTTGGGTACCATTTCATTTCTTCAATAACTTGTGTTATTTCAATTTTACAGCAGGAGTTATAGGAACAAAAGTTGTTTAAAATTTGATTTTCTACATCTTTATATCCCGTCACCTCTTTGTAGGATCGATTTTTTTTTAAATAGTCGGTGGTACCATTTCATTTCTTCAATAACTTGTGTTATTTAATACCTATAATGGAGTATCAAACGAGATATTGAATAGAAGAATGAAGTATATCAGTTTTTATGATGATGATATTTTTTTAGATTGTATGTTTTGATGTTTGTAAAGTTCTCAAATGGAAACCACGTACCTACCGGCAAGCGCAGCGTAGGACGTCCACCGGCTCGTTGAACCATTGATAAAAGCCAATGGATGCAAGCTGTATCCAACCAGGATTTTTGAAAATCCATAGGGGAGGCCCATGTCCAGCAGTGGACATCCTACTGCTAATATATCATACGTCCACCAAGTCGGTCAACGTCCACCGTACTGTGTGCCCTGCCTATTGCTATTCCACCTTTCTAATCGTAATCCTAGATAGGGGAGAAGAGGCGGGTTGGTTATAAAATAATATTCATGAATTCTACTGGTTTTCCAAAAAGTACTATAAATCTACCACACTACCAAATTTACATCGAAAATCTACTATGATAGTAGTCAATCTACTTCACTCTGGCAAGAAAACATCGCGCGATGTTTAGCGCGCCAATCTTCGCTGCAGGTGTGGCCAGAAACTTCGTCTGCGCCCGACGACGATGTACATCGCGCGAAGCTTCCGGCGAAGCTTCGCGCGCAGATGTAGCCATAGCAAAATAGATACGAGCCGTATTAATAATGGTTTTCAGTGAAGTCAATTTAGAATATTTTATGCTCAAAGACACGTCCAGAAAATGTACTGAAACAGGTAATAATAAAAAAATCTAACCACAGCACTCGTTACAAATAGAAATCAGCAGTATTTTTTCACTTTCTCCTTTTTGTATGAAAGAAGTAAGATAGAAATAAGATATAGGACATACTATAGATACTTTACTGCGTACTTAAAATTGTCATTCTAACCTAAACGATTTCAAGTTGTAAAACAGCTGTTATAATAGTAGTTTATGCAACTGTCATATAATGAAGGGTATTAAAACACGAGTGTGAGTTTATGAAACGAGCGCAGCGAGTTTCATAATAGTAACGAGTGTTTTAATACCCGTGTTATATGCAGTTGCATACACTACTTTATCTTCACTAATAAAAATAAAAACATATTGCGAAACATTAAATTCACGCGTACGTGTATTGTCACAGTGAACTTGGCGCCATTAAAATCTAACCAATGACTGCGCGCGCAGCTGCGCTCTCATTGGTCAATCAGGAGCGAGCGCGCGCTGTTCTTTTTTTATTTCATTGGCACAAGATCTTACCAAAGAGTTTTGTGTATGTAAGTTTAGTAGTTTCGACGAAGTTTTCACGTATAAGCCAACTGTTTTCAAAAGCCAGCCTAATATCAAAATTTTATACAACTTGTATGAGGATTTTGACATAAGGCTCGCCAGGTTAATTGGTCGCGTTTTATCGATGTTATAATGAGATTTTACGATATCGATGTGGATATTATAACATCATGTGAAATTGCTTAAATTAAGTGTTTTGTTGTCTGCGCTATAATAGTAGTCATTATAAGTCAAGTATTGGAAACATAAGTAGAATGTTACAACATTAGTGTAGATAAATACCTTTATTGTTTTATTGTCTGCGCTATAATAGGACCTCGCTGGACTGATCTGATGAATAGATGCGATCATCGCAGCGTGTGTGCCCAGCTTCAGGTAGTAGTTCAAATCGTGAACAACCAATTACTACCGTTTGAATTAGTTGAATGAGCCCCCAGTGACGATAACTTCGCCGTAGGGCGCAGATGTAGCCATGGCATGACACATGACGCTCGCTCGCTGCGCTCGCGCTAATTAAAAGTACCTTAGTGGTTTGCTATCACAGATTTACAAAGGGAAGTTTGCTATACTCATTACCCTCATTCTTCTACTAAGACTGTGCAATACTGTGCATGAACATTGGTCGCTGGGCTGTGAACTGATCAGTGATTCAGATTTTCATTACATATATCAGTGCATTTAAACTAGATAAACACATAGGTACATAATTTACCTTGTAATTTTTTAAAATGTGAAATTTATAGCAGCTTATTATTTAATTCTTTGTGGAAAAAATTTCATTTGTGTCATCGACATTTTATTTTTTATTTTTTTGCTATTTTCGGACCACTCTCTTTAGCCGCAGATGGTTTTTGAACGAAGTTTCGACGAAGAACCTTCAAATTTTTCATTTGTCATGCAACCGCATTTAGTGATGCGAAAAATTATTACATGAGAATTGCTTGATGGAAAGAAAATTATCAATTTTTATAGCTCAGTCAGTCCAGATTAGAGAATCCGTCTTGGTTTTTAATCTCAAGTTATGTATTATTATTATTTATTTACAGTAAAATATAGCTTTACAGATTACACGAAGTTATGTAATACTCTGGGTAAAAACTTATAGTTTAAAGATGACGAAATGTTATCATAATGTTAAGTAATTAGTGTAATTGGTGTAATGCCGGACTAATGAAATAAACAAATACAAATGACAGCGTCACCATTAAATTTGAGAAATATTGCCAGGATGCTGGACTAAACACATTATTAACTACCAACTGGTAATGTGCTTGAGAATTACAATCAATACAACTTCTGTGATTGAAGTTTATGTAGCGCAATGTTAGGTAGTTGTATACGGGGTGGATAGCTGACGCCGACATTAATTTGACCCACAACTCCCACAAGTAGTACGAGTAACCAGGAATCATATGAGCAATAAAAGAAAAACACAAGCAACGTCACGCACATAGAGCTTTCCTTTTTTACAGTCTGAGTGCGGGAAAGGCCCGCGCATCAAGTTCAAAGTTAATCCTTAAATTGAAAAAACAAATTTTTCAAACAAACGTAGTAGTAAACGTACGTAGTAAATAAAGGAAATCAAAAATTATGCAATGAAAAAAATCGGTTATCTGCTAAGTCAGTTTACGGACGATTATTTTACGTGATAAAGTCATAAGAAAACATTGTTGAATCAACAACTGAATCAAGCTGAACGCTTAGGCAGATTGAGTATCTTTATCGCTTGTTCAGCGCTCTTGCTTGCAAGCTTGGCTCATGCGGAACGTGACACTTTTTCGTGCGTGTAGCCGGCGTTCATCGATTTAAAAGATGTTATCACTTCAAAAATTAAAAATGCACAGGTAACGTGAATATTGCTTTCAAATGCTAACTAACTCAATTCACAAAGGTGATATTGCAAAAAGGGCTCAGACTAGGTACAGTAGCTCAAAAAATCCGATAAACTATGATAAATAAATGCGCAGAGTAAAACAACCGCATTAAATGCTTAATTTATGAGTAATTTCACATTTTCCAATTTGATTTTTGCTCAGTTATTGAATTACTGCCATTTTGGTCACAAATAACCTTTTTTATATAACCTACATAGAATTAATAGCCTACATGTAAAAAATGCACTGAAGAGTTTAGTTTTGTTAGCAAAACATCTCAGACGTTAATGATACATCAAATTGATACGTTATAGGTACTTTATACTACGATCAAGACTTTATACGTTTCTTTTGTTTCATTTATTTCGTTGTTTTTTTTATTATGGGACCAACAGCAATCTTCAGTTGTTCATAATAACGTAGGTACTACATATAAGTGGTTTCAGTATTATTAGATCTCTGAGAGACACACGGTATATGAATGTATCTACCTTTCATGTATCTGTAATTTTTAAAAGTATACTGCTGAACATAGGCTAGGCCTACGAGTCAAATCCACTGCGCTGGCTCTGAGGAGGATTAAGTTGTTACTTGGTGAAGTCGCGGGTCACCGAGAAAGTCGAAGGCAAACGTGTAAGAGGTTTGTTTTTATTTTCCTGTTTATCTTAAGTAATCAAGAACATTTTGTCGTTATTATAATTTTGTAAAACCATCATTAATAGTGTGATGAGTGCAATGTTGTTTATATTCTCCTAAAAGTATTATATTTTGGGGTCTGTGCCTTCGCTTGACCCTTACGAGATTACCTCTTGTCTTGCACACACATCGGACGTACTATCTGCTCCCTCTAGCGCGCGGTGATATCAATATAGCTATCCCGTTCACTCTATCGCCGCGCGCTGTCCGCCCGCGCCGGCTAGGTCGCGCAGCGCTTCAGTACGCTTTTGTTGCTACATGCAACGGGTGTGCTTCTGCTTCCGCTCCGCAGGAAAGTAAAACAGTTAAAGTGTGAATAGTGTGATGGATATCAACCTAACGGTATGTACAAAGTCATGTAATAAGTTAATTTTCACTGACTGGTTTTATTTGTTGAATTTTATGTGTATCTTTGTAATTTTCATTGAATGATTTTTATTTGTTGAATTTTTACGTGTATTTTCTTAGATATTTGAGTAAGATGTGATTCGTGCGCGTCATGCCACAGTCATTAAGATTTTAGGGTACAGGGCTTATGCCGAGTCCCTTTAATCACCTAGTTCTTACCGAAAGCGGTCAATGCCCTTTCGCAATGAATGGCTCAGAGTTAATTTCGAGCCTATATGGCTCAATAATTGAGCATCTGCGGCTCGATTAGTGAGTATTCGTGGCTCGAAAATCAAGCCTTGAGGCTCGAAAATCGAGACCAAAGGCTCAATAATTGAGCCTTTGCGGCTCCAAACTTGAGACCTTGCGGCTCAGATTGAGACTTAGTTGCTCGAAATATGAGCCGAAAAAATGTATCGAAACATTGAACCAGTCCAGTTCAATGCGCGATCGGAACTAGTTCGCCTTCTCTTGAAGTGTGCCTAATTCCAATGCCATGCCAGTATAGAGGCTAACGTTGGCTTTCCTTCCACAGATGGCCACCGCAGCTGCCAACTTTAAATCGCTTAAGGAGCTTTACGACGAACAGTCCGATGATGAGGTGCTGGCAAGATTGAAGGTGGCAGCCCTCAGTTTCCTGCCTGAGGGCTGGGGTGAGTGGAAAGTCCGCGAGGACTTTTCTATAGATTTAGACCCCCAAGTCTTAAACAAACTTCGTTATTGCCTGTCAGCCACGGCGATTGCGAGAGCATTTGACCCTAACACTACAGATCTAAGAGACAGAGCATACCGGGACATGAAGGTGAAAATGCTCTGCTGGCCCTTCTGCAGAGGCCTGGTCTTAGGCCCTCCGTCGCTGGCGATGCAGATTCGAGGCTCTAGTCTACAATATGAATTGGTGTTACAGGCCACAAAAGACATAAAAAATAAATTAATAACTAGAAAAGAGGCGGCCAGGGAACTCTGCGAAACATCGGAAACCGAGACAGAACACTCCAGTGAGGGCCTGAGAGCGAAGCGCACCTCGAGCTCACGCCTCTCCAGGATTGAAGTCCTTGAACAAGAATCCAAGGCAACGAGGTCCATTTTGCAAGAAATCCTGGCCAAACTAGACAATAGGAATGCTACGCCCCAACCGCTTTCAGACAACTCTGACGAATTTGAAGAAGACGATTATTCAGACGAGTCTGATTTATCAACACCGTGGGTACCACCTGCAATGTCTGCATCAAGCTCAAAAGATAAAAGCTTTGGAATAAACTTTACACCCCGAACCAAAGAGGCCGATCCAGTGGTACCACCTCCTTCAGACGAAATAAAATCACAAGGGATTGCGTGCCGGAGATTCGGCCAAGAAGCCTGGAACAGAATTAGATATGCTGAGGTACAGAAAAAATTACATGCGGCGCCGGTATTCTCTGCCTTAACCGTCAATCCTCAGATCAAACACCTGATGCCTTCCGGTTCACTCACAGAACTACAGGAAAAAACCGAGGGCTCTTATGGCACCATCACCCATGGCATCTTGCTGGAACGAACAGCTTTTCAACGGGACATTAACAAGCTCCTTGAAATGTGCCCAGAGGCCTCCAATGCGGTTGAGTCCATCTTTGGAGAGAAAGGTTCCGGTGAATTCCGCCCGTCTTCAGACGACCTTCTGCAATTTGTCTGCGGCAAGAGAGCAGAGACAATAGAACAAAGACGCAAAGCCTTGATTCTACCGAGCGAAAACCTAACCCAGTCTCTCTCTAGATTACCTCCTTCAGAGCGATTTCTTTTCGATGAAAAGAAGATAGAAGAACTGTCTAAGGAGTCCTCGTCCCGCTTTGATACATTCAAATTCAAGACCCCATACAAAAGTAAGAGCCCATTCAAAAAAGAGAAATTTGGGGGAAAGAAGAAAATTTATAGCCATGATAAACAAAGGAATGACACAAAGACTTCTGGGAATTTCCGCACCAACAACCGTAAAACCTCGCAAAAGCAAAATCAATTTCGTAAGAACAATCGTCCTTCAACCTCTAAACAATTTTGACAACTCACTGACGTGGAAGGCAGGACAATTGCGAGATTATCTAGGGGCGTGGAAGTCAATAGCACCGAAAGGAATCCTCGAGACAATAAAAGGCTATACAATCCCATTCTTAAGAAAGCCTCCAAGCATCCCATTTACAAAGGAACTGTGCAACCGCTTTCAGACACCGTTCAGCGAAGGTGTGATGATAGAAGTCTCGAAAATGATTTCATCAGGGATATTGCGAAGAGTTCCACCCTCTATACAGTCGGGGCTTGTATCAAAGATGTTTCTAGTACCCAAAACAGACGGTTCAAAAAGACCCATTTTCGATCTCAGAAGATTGAACAACTTCCTAAAGCCTCGGCAGTTTCGCCTCGTCAGCCATTTCACGGTCCCCGATTTCTTACAAAAACACGATTTCATGGCAAAAATCGATTTAACCCAAGCCTACTTCCACATCCCGGTCAAGGAGTCGCATCAAGGATATCTGACAATGTCCTTTCAAGACAATCTGTATTGCATGACATGCCTGCCGTTCGGACTGTCCACGGCGCCGATCACCTTTGCAAAGATCTCGAACTGGTTAGCAACGCAGCTTCGCAAAAAAGGAATAAGGATAATTGTCTACCTGGACGATTTTCTTCTAGCGAATCAAGATCCTCGTCAGCTTCAGAGCGACGTACGACTAGCAGTAGAATTCCTCACTCATCTGGGATGGAAGATAAACTTCAAGAAATCTATTTTAGAGCCAGTACAAGACCTAGAGTTTTTAGGAATAGGGTGGAATACCACCCTACAAAAAAAAGTACATCCCTCAAAGAAAGATAAGCTCATTGAAAAAAGAATTGCAGGGCTTAATCAATACAAGAATATGGAGTTGGAAGGAAGCCAAGTCGATTCTTGGAAGTTTAAACTTTGTAGCATTCGTAGTTCCGTTGGGTCGGCTACATTGTCGACGAATGCAGATTGCCTGCAAAGGGCTCCCCGAGTCAACTCCAAGATTAAAATTTCAAATTTCGTCAGGAGTAATCCAAGAATTAAGATGGTGGCTAGGAAACTTGCGTCAAAATTCAGATATCTTCATACCCCCCGCGGAGGTTTTTCTCTCAACGGACGCCTCCGACTCGGGATGGGGAGCACAAATTCTAAATCAGACCATAAGCGGCACTTGGACGGAAGAGCAGACCAATTGGCATATCAATCGGAAAGAATTGTATGCGGTACTGGAAACCTTGAAGATGTTCAAGAAGACTCTCAAAAACAAGACAGTCCTGATCCTATCAGACAACCGAACGGTAGTAGCGTATATAAGAAACCAAGGTGGGACCAAATCACAAACACTTCTCTCGATGACAGAGGCTCTCCTGTGCTTAGCAGAAAAATACCGAATGCATCTTCTAGCTCGATACCTACCAGGAATCTACAACAATGTCGCCGACCACTTATCTCGTCAGAAAATAACTCCAGACTGGCACTTGAGCGAGACTATCACTCAGATGATATTTACAATGTGGGGAACTCCGTCAGTGGACTTATTTGCGACGAAGTTATCCAGAGTTGTCCCACGTTACGTGAGTCAGTTTCAACAGGATCACGAGGCTCTCTTCATAGACGCATTCAGCCAACAATGGGATTTCGAGATAGCTTGGGTCTTCCCTCCTCCAGCCATGGTACCTCGGGTGTTACACCATCTGAACTCTGCAAAAGGAATTTTTTTGATGGTCACTCCAAATTGGCCTCAGGCGTTCTGGTATCCCGATCTACTGAAACGAACCAAGGAACCAGCACAAATAATCCAGGATTTACATATACACCTAGTCGACATGTCAACAGGATTGCCTCCGCCTCAAGTTCGCCAACTTCATTTGCAGGTATGGAGGGTTCAGGGTGGTCTCGGTTCATCAGAGGTTGGAGTCCGGATGATATAGAACTTTTGAAAAAATCTTGGAGACCTAGTACGCTGAAAACATACTATCCTGCCTGGAAAAGATGGCTAGATTGGGCTAAAAAAGAATCTGTGTCTTGTAACTCTCCGGAACCGGAAAAAGTAGCTCTCTTTTTGAGCTATTTACATCGCTGTAAAAAATTATCTTATAGCACAATCATGGTCAATAAGTCTGTAGTAACTTCGTTTGCAGATCCTTCCCACGCTGACAAAATTAATAACCACCCAATAGTGAAACATATTCTGAAAGCGATCAGCTTATGTAGTGCTAAGAAAAGGAAGTCGTGCATATGGGACATTAATATTTTAACAGCGTGGCTAAAAGCTAACATACCAGATCAAAAAAGTATCTTTCAAGTCTCTCGACACTTATCTATTCTTTTACTTCTGGCTTCTGGCAGACGGATACACGATCTAACCCTCCTTTCAATAAAAGAGGAACATTTCCAGGAAGTAGACTCGGATATTATCCTGTGGCCTAAATTCGGATCGAAGACTGATTCTATTTTACATAGGCAATCAGGGTGGAAAATTTCGAAGAACCCTGATCGAGACTTAGATGTACATTTCTGGATTAAGGCCCTAATATCAATATCATCATCAAGACGCCAATCGTGCCCCTGCTTAGACGCTCTTTTTATATCAACTAGGGGCAAAGTTCGTGCTGCATCAAGAGCTGTCATAGCTGGTTGGGTGAAAACAGCCTTAAAAGAGATAGGAGTGAAAGAAAGCCCTGGAAGTATTCGATCAGCCGTAGGTTCATCTCGTTTTAACGCAGAGATGCCTTTAGATGATATTTTGAAAAAGGGAAACTGGCAAAATAGTCATAATTTTTTAAAATACTATTGTAAAACTGTCAGCCGCAACCAAGACTCAGCCCAGGATGCATTGTCTTTAACGGATCTTGATATAGTTTAGTGCATCTAGCTTCTATTTGTATATGATTAATCCTTCTCGTTACATTCTAATTTGATTTTTCTCGGAATTCATTAGATGTCCTTGTATTAAATAAAACCAGTCGCTTTGTTATTGATACATGACTTTTAATTTTTAATCACACTTATGTCCATAACTTAATCACAGTACGCCTATAAGCGCCGGCAGAAGATAAATACTTCTCGTAAGGGTCAAGCGAAGGCACAGACCCCAAAATATTGATGTTTTTCCCCCGAAGGGATAAAAACATTTATTTTGGGTCTTGCCGAAGCTTGACCCTGTATTTTAAGACCTTGCCGGCTTAAACATAGGTACTGAAGCGCTGCGCGACCTAGCCGGCGCGGGCGGACAGCGCGCGGCGATAGAGTGAACGGGATAGCTATATTGATATCACCGCGCGCTAGAGGGAGCAGATAGTACGTCCGATGTGTGTGCAAGACAAGAGGTAATCTCGTAAGGGTCAAGCTTCGGCAAGACCCAAAATAAATGTTTTTATCCCTTCGGGGGAAAAACATCAATATTATATCATATTTCTGTATAAATGGATCTAAACAACCGTGAAATATTTCGAAGTAACTTGCCCCGCATTCACATTGCTGTATTCTTATAATGGTGTATGAAGATCACGTTGCACATAGAAACCTCTTTAGTAATCAAACTCACGGGACAAGTTAGATCTATATATTTAAAAAAAAAAAAAGGAGAATGAAGGATGAATACTTACTTTTTGGCGGGAAAGAAACTAAGGAGGATCAATGATGTGAAAATGGAGCGAAGAATAAAAACATGTTTGTAACCATATATTTCTAAGATCGGAGAATGCTGAATAAATAATATTTTGACTACGAGGTGTTTAAATCCTGTAATAGTTAACAATAAAAAAAATCATCCAACGAATTGCAATGAAACGTGTTCTTTTCGTTGTTATAAGAATCCAGGATAATATAGAAATCGGTTTTAAACAGGCCTTTAGCCTATTTTTGTTATTTGTGACATTTTATTAATGTTTTAAGTCGAGTATGGCCGGGTGGTTTTTGGCGGGAACGGGGAAAAATCATGTCGCCGCATTTTATTATTTTGTGAAATATGTTTCTATCAGTGATAATTAGTTTGCCGATGCTTTGCTACTGAGGTCTAACTTGACCGCGACTTTTTCGGACTATGACGTGACTTAGACTGTAATTATTTTGATAAAAAAAAAAGGTTCAATACTTATAGGTAACACTAGCAAGTGCATAAACCATGCGACACCAAAATATAAAAGAAGAAGAGTAATAGAAGAAGAGTTTAAACAATGTCAATGTAATTTTCATTCCGATTACATGAAATTACTTTTAATGGACACTGTTATTGTAAAAAATGACGGGAAAATATTTATCCAAAAGAAACGAAGCAAATGATGAAATACTGTACCCTTTGGTGGCCCAATTTCTATATATTTTTGCAATATCTCCTTTCACAAGTACCTACATACTCGTAACTCCGTATTTGACTACTATTTTTATCAACATGTTGTGAAACATCCATGATTCAATATGGAGTCAGATATTATTATATTTTAAAAACAAATAAAATATGGAAAAAAGACGCCCAGTATTAATAGTGGTAGTCAATTAAAAAAAACAACGGGTTGCACTCCGGGAGTGTCGGCAGAAGTGAAAACTCTCTTATGAATTTTCGATAAGGTTACGTGTCCTGACGCGAGCTTAACATTTTTTACCCATCCCAAAAAGTGCACAACGCCGTTAAAGAAGATCTACAGAGTACCCTTAATATTGCATTGGACATGGAACGTGTTAGGTTTTACTTACGTTTTGTCCCAACACTAATCCGGTGTCCGCTTGCTGTCATGCGTCATGTCATAAATGTCAAATCGATGATCCTCGAATAGTTTACCGAGTCATTGTGTTTTGTATCAACCAATTCAGTGCTATAAATTAATAAATACAACATGTCTGCACGTTACGATAGAGCTATTACTGTTTTCTCTCCTGATGGCCATTTACTGCAAGTGGAGTATGCTCAAGAAGCCGTCCGAAAGGGTTCTACCGCTGTATGTCAGGTTTTGGTTATGTTCGATTGTTCTAAGTTCTTTGCACATTATTCAGCAATTTTGAATGTTCCAGGTAGGTGTAAGAGGTGCCGATGTTGTCGTACTTGGTGTTGAAAAGAAATCTGTGGCAAAGCTTCAAGAAGAGCGTACTGTGAGGAAGATATGCCTTCTCGACGACCATGTCGTAATGGCGTTTGCCGGGTTGACTGCCGATGCTCGTATTCTGATAAATAGAGCACAAATTGAATGTCAATCTCATAAACTGACTGTAGAAGACCCTGTGACATTAGAGTATATTACAAGATACATTGCTGGTTTGAAGCAAAAGTACACCCAGAGCAATGGTCGTCGTCCGTTCGGTATTTCATGTCTAATTGGTGGGTTTGACTATGATGGTATTCCACATTTGTTCCAAACTGAACCCTCTGGTATCTACTATGAATGGAAAGCTAATGCAACAGGAAGATCAGCCAAGACTGTGCGGGAATTCTTAGAGAAGAACTACACTCCAGAAGAAGTAGCTTCAGAAAAAGGAGCAGTAAAGGTAACTGTTTTTATCCTTCAGGTGCCCACCTGATTATCTTTAATTCTATTAAAATCACCAGCACATAACGCAATTGAAAATATTAAAAACATATGTGGAAAACTATCATAAAAGCGGCCACACACATGCTGTTTGAGCAATCAACTGCTGATATAACAGTAATGTAACATGCACAAATTGAAACTGCTTTAGTCTCGTCTTTCCCTAGCTAGATGTCACAATTTCAAATCAATATATTAATAATATATTAGCATAGCAATTATTTAAAACTACACAGCCGCAAACTATACAGCCCGCTTGATATTTCAAGGCCCTACCTTACCACCCTTAATAACAGAGGTGAAAAATAAAAAAAAAACGATTTGACATTTGTTCTATTCGACAGTTCTTTTTTGACATTTCTTGAAGCGCACGCTAGAATAGCTCACAGATGGCAGAATTTTTCCTACTTACTTAACACTTATTGTTATAATATGGAAAAATTACTCGAGATCATTATAATTTATAGCCTATGTGTTATTCTGATGTATAAGCTATATAATTGCAAGGTTTCATCTCAATCCATTCAGTAGTTTTTGCGTGAAAGAGTAACAAACATCCATACATCCTTACAAACTTTCGCATTTTATAATATTAGTAGGATATTTTCAATACAGCTAACCATACATTTTGTAATAACACTTGAAGACTTCTGGAACACTTAGTCATTGTCCCAGTTCCAAACTCTAGTGTTGACTAAGGCTGATTTTGGGAAGAAGAATGAGATGTCTTCAGTATTTTTTACTTTGCAACACATCTTAATCAAGCTGTAATTTTTGTATTTATGCTATTTTCAGTTGGCAATTCGTGCACTTCTGGAGGTGGTTCAATCTGGACAGAAGAACCTTGAGATAGCCGTCATGCGAAAAGGTCAACCGATGCAAATGCTCGACTCTGAGACTATCAACTCGTATGTATCTGTCATTGAGAAGGAAAAGGAAGAGGAAGCCGAGAAAAAGAAACAGAAGAAGTAATAGTTATATCATTTTTTATTTTACTTATTACATACTAATACAATAACTTAGTGTTTCAATGAGCAAGCCAGTTCATTATAGCAATTAAAATAAAATTATTTAGTAACAAGAAAATCAACAAAAATTTACCTACTTGTTTGTACTTTAGCTAGCTATTCTTGGACTAAGAGTTAACTGTGTAATAAATTAAGAGTTGAGCAAATCAATAGTTTTAGATATTTGGGAATAAAGGTCCTTCAATTCTGAACCATATTCTTGGTTAGTGCTCCTGTTCATCATATCATTAAACATCTGGTCCCAATCTCCATTGTAATGTTCCATGGGGACATGAGCCTGGAATATAAAATAGTGTTAAGTCCATCCAATAGGAGACATTTATAAGTTTAAAAATGGTTGTTTTTACTTGCAAGGTTAATTTAGTAAGTTATTATTATTTATTATACATACTTATATCACCACAGCAGAGGGAAAACTGTAGGTATAGCTATAGGCCATGCCACACAAGTTGGTGGATGTGAAGTTAACTACAAGCTGCGCAATATCCAATCCTGACTGAACCTCACATAAAGCCACACATTGATTGGCTATTGTGCAGCTAACTTCACATCCGCCAACTTGTGAGGTGAGGCCTATAAGCAAAATTGCTTGACAAATTATTATCAAAATTGTAGATCATTTATTTGCATGATTTTCATACCTCGCTATGATCATTCTGATCTTGATTTATAGATGGCAACACACAGTTCAAAGACCCATGTTCAGAATCATTTCTAATCTTCCGAGTGATACCCTCATCTATATCATTATCAATGTTAAATTCTGCAAGAAGTTCAGCACCAGTTTGCAAATCAGTTGCCACGGGGTCGAGATCTGGCATACTGAGGAATGGGGTTGGGAAAGAATCATTGTGTTCTGGACAGGAATAATTTGGATAGCCCAACAAACTGTCTTGTTTAATTTCCCTGAAAAGTAGATCTACTGTAAACAGTTGTGTAGGCCGAGTCATACAAGTCAACATATGTGAAGTTAGCTAAACGAAGCCAAATCAATGTGCCGTTTTATAGGAGCTTCAGTGAGGATTTAATATTGTGCAGCTTGTGGCTAACTTCACGTCCGCCGACTTGTATGAAACGGTCAATAAGATTGCTTATATAACAAAAACAAAAGTTCCACACACACTTTAAACTTTAGCATTTACAGTTGAGAATTTGTATCAAACAAATTATAGTCATTTAGTGATTTGCTGTTTAGCTACCAGCTCCCAAATGTAGGTTACTTGGCAGCTAGTTCCTTTTCCAGTACAGCTAGCGTGGCAAAGGGATAAAACCTGTGGATACAATCATTTTATCTACTTTTGATGTCAGTTGGTAATGTCAATCCATACTTTATTTCTTCTTTGAGAGGATAAATTGGTGGACAGACAATTTGTCCCTTTGCCATGCTAGGGGTGCAGATAAGACATTTCTGTTTGCCATCTTTGTTCCTGACAGTATGGTAAGTATAGTAGTCAATCCTGTTAAATATTGTATATTGTAGGTAAATTATTAAGAGCTATTTATTTTAATTTTTAGACCCAAAATAACAACTCAATTCATTTAGAGCAAAAAATTGTAAGAGCTTACTCAAATGTATCATCTTCTTTTTTGATCTCTTGTAGTGTTGTCTGCTCCACTTCTTTTCTTTGAATATCTCCTATTTTAGTCATCGGTTCTGGTAAAGTTGCTGTGGAAGAAATGGAATAAAAATTTGGAATGGGATACAAAGAAGGACTATTAGGGTAAAAGGAAATTTGATGAAAAGAAAACCTGGTTCAGGAGTTGACATGGTAGGGATATTATCATTTTGTTCAGTTGACCAGTTTAACTCAAAGCTCTTTTCTTCTTCACATACATCTTCTTGAGAATCTGCAATCAAATTGTTTATAATCATACCCAAATGACTGCATCAGTTGTCCAGTAAGGGCTAGAAGGCAAGCAATTATGTGTTGAATATAAGTGTTGAGTCTGGATATTGCTATCCATTATTTGTATGTATTTATAGAAACAGGAATTTGTAGTATATCATGCAGTCTCTGGCAGCCATATCAGCTTTGGGGTCAGAGACTGTGTGTAAGATGTTCCCTAATTTTCATATTTTTAAATCCCCCAAATAGTAAAACCTTTCAGGTGCCATTGAAATATAAATATCAAACATTTCACTTTTCCCTGAACAGTCAAGTTAAAATATCTTTGTAAAATGATAGAGATGTATGAATTTAGGAGTGAAATGTGAAAGTAGATATTACCATCAAAATCAAGCTGCGGATTATGATGTTTGAAAGAGTCTTGGGAATACAACTCTTGGGCTGCTTTTTTTAGAGCCATACGTAAAGCATGCCTTGCCTTTTGTAGTGGTGTCAAGCAATGCAGCTGCTCTATGTTATTCTGTAAAAATGAAATCTTTAAAAATAATTATTTGATCTATTAAGTTGCATGATTTGTTTAAAATTTTAATATAAGCCGAATCAAACATCTTGGTGTGAACACGGAGTGGTTGCGCTTATTAATAGTAGCAAATGTATATTATACATATATTATAATCGGCCAAGTACGAGTAGGACTCGCGCACGAAGGGTTTCGTACTGTATGGGAGCCCCCCGTAATTATTTATTTTATTTTAATTTTATTATCTGTTATTGAAGTGAACATAAAACTAAATATTCTGTGAAAATTTCAAGCATCTACCTATTACCATTATTAATATAGAGCGAAAAACGTCTAAAAATTTAGGTTTTTTGTATGGGAGCCCCCTTAAATATTTATTTTATTTTGTTTTTAGTATTTGTTGTTATAGCGGCAACAGAAATACATCATCTGTGAAAATTTCAGCTGCCTAGCTAACATGGTTTATGAGATACAGCCCGGTGACAGACAGACGGACATCGAAGTCGTCGAAATAGGGCCCCGTTTTTCCCTTTGGGTACGGAACCCTAAAAATGAATTGTGGTTGTTATTCTTGCTAAAACTCGAGAATGGCTGAACCGATTTGGCTAATTTTGATCATGAAATATTTGTGGAAGTTAAGGGAAGGTTTGAATGGTGAGAAAATTACAAAAGTTGCAAGAAACATAATGAACACATAAATTTCATTTTCCCTTACAAAATATTCCTGCATGTAAAAGTTGTAATTGACAGTAAAGTTGACAGATGGTGAGACGAAGTTCAGCGGGTCAGCTAGTTATTTAGAAAATAGTGGTGCATGAGGGGATATGTGCACAGCTTCTAGCTATCATCACAGCCAAGAAGTTTGAATTGGCCTATACTTCATAAATTGTTATTTTCACAGTAATATACCTAATATTATAAAACAACAAACTTAGACTTCCTTACATGGTATAAAATAAAGTCGCTATTTTTGTCTGTTTGTCTGTATGCTTAAATCTTTAAAACTACGCAACGGATTTTGATGCTGTTTTTTTAATGGATAGAGTGATTCAATTGGAAGGTTTACATGTATAATACACCTGTGCGAAGCCGGGGCGGGTCGTCTAGTAGCATATAAAACAACAAATTACCTTGGGCTTAAAGCTCCGCTTCATAGTTAGTGCCTTTCGCGTTATTTTGTTGAGCAATTCAGGCCTACCAAATTGAAAATAATCATGGACATATTCATGCATATAAGGATTGCTCGAGTTACACAAGGGATCCTGAAGATGCGAAGTCACTTTACGAAACCCATATAAATTAAGCTGTCTCACAAAGCTTGATATGTTAGTGGTCTTGAATACGGAGTGGTCGCATTCTAGATAGCTTTGAAGTATGCGATAGTTTAGTAAAATTGTTCGTCCTGTGCCTCCCCAAAGTATAGCATCGGGGCGCAAATTCAGTAAATACCACAGTTTTTGTGGGAACCTCATTTGATAAATTGCATTTTTATCTTCCATTATTATTCACAATTGTTGCTAATTCTTTAACGAGGAATTATGAATTTAATTTATTTATTTTGTCTTTCTTTGACTTGTGTTTGTCTTTTCTTTTAACAAAGAGAATACAAAACTATATCTTTTAATTTGTTAAGCTGTTTTTCTTTGACACTAATGACTTAAATTTTGGCGCCATCATTTATACCGGGAAGGCGGGAAGGAATCGGGATGGAAAAATGGCGGTAAAGCGAAAATGCTGAAAACATGGATGTGTAATTTGTAAAAGCTCTGTGCGAAACTGCTTACCGTGAGGTACGTTTAGGCGAAGCCAATAAAGTTAAATAATCGGTCAAGTACGAGTTTTTGTTGTATGGGAGCCCCGTTAAATATTTATTTTAATTTGTTTTTAGTATTTGTTGTTATAGCGGCAACTTAAATACATCATCTGTGAAAATTTCAGCTGTCTAGCTATCATGGTTCATGAGATACAGCCCGCTGACAGACAGACGGACGGACATCGAAGTCTCAGTAATAGGGTTCCGTTTTTCCCTTTGGGTACGGAACCCTAAAAAAACTGCATTGCTGACACAGATATACAGAGGGATAATGTGGTCGATCGAGAAAAGAAAGAAAGAGCTCAGCTGAACTATTCATCAAAGTACTAACTTTTATTAAGTACTTATTTAATGTTTACTTGTGAGGTCTACTGTTCAGAAAATTACTAGTTGATAGTTACAGATGTAAAAACCGCAATACACTTGATACACACATCAAGTCATGTTTCATTTAGATATAAATATATTTAGATATTATAAAGTTAATTAACTCACGACAAAATGTTTGGAAATGCTGATTTTTTACTCGCAATATTAGGGGTTAGTGGTTAGTCCCATAGTAATTGTTGATAACAAGATAATGATGAGTAAAATAATGTCCTGGAACGTATCCGAGGCTCAAAAAAATATCCAGTATATAATAAAGCACTGTATTTCCTTTTTTCCTTACTCCTTTCTAACCCAAGGCGCGACTTCAGGGTCTTGTGACATCACACGCATAAATCCGTCACAAATGCGAGGCTTTTTTGGTTGCGTGTGATGATGTTTATACATCCAGAACTCCGTCGTTTATTATATTCGATTAATATTTCAAGGTACCTCGTATATTTCTAACATCTTTAAACATTTATAATTATTTTTAATTTTTATGACATCGGAAACTTCCTTATTCTAGTATATTTTTTGTAAGTATTTTTTTTCTCTCATTATTTATTTTACTGTATTTATACACCACCGACTGTATTTCTGTTTTTCGTGTCCAGTCCATCCAAAGGTTGCCTTGTAGAAATCGCCAAAGGCGAAAAGGCCGCCCTTGTGTAGTTTCTATTGTATATTACTGTAATTTTTGGTGTGCAACAAATACTTATATATTTATTATTTATTCTAAACCACAATAATGTATGTATGGAAAGTCTCTCTTGCCCAGTGCTGTAAAAACTGTCAAAAATGAATGGGATTATGGGAATTTAACATTATCGGGAGAAAAACGCTCTTTCTAACTCGTATCATACTAAATCCACAGAATAGGCCCTATTACACAGGGCATCTTATCTTTAAGGTCGCTGACTAAATCAAAGCATCTCCTTCAGATTTTCTCGATCGACCACATTATCCCTCTCATTCCTCTGGTTGTAATAACTCTGTGCTTTAGATATGTGTAAATATATTATTATACTAGTATTTCGGGGCGGTGCGCGGGCCGCCAGCGGCCCGCGAGGCGTTCTTTTTAAATATTGTAAAAAAAATTTTTTTTGTCATTTCTAAAAGTTTCCTCAAAACTACTTTCGAACCAATGTATGGCGAAAGTAAAAAAAAAAATCCGCCATCTCGAATTTTCATCGACCCCACCAGGTAGCTCTCCCGATCCCCTATGACATTTGGTCAAACACTCCTCATCCAAGTTGTACCGGTTCCGAGATATTCACGTTTAAATTTTGTATGGCGGCCATGTTTTTTTGTTCGGAAGCCATCTTTTTTTTTCAATTCTCCAAAGAGGTCCCAGGGTTTCTTCAATTTTTAGTTCAACTGCTTTAGGAAAAATGTTCACCGTTTTTGAGATACGAGGGCATCTCACCATCAGGGTACGACTTTCTTCCAATTTCGGATTTTTTCCAGAGGTTGTGAACCACCCCCAACATGACCCTATATTCACTTTTCCCCCCACACACCTCCTTATACCCTTTAGGTTTCTCTATGTCAGTGAGTCAGTGGTAATTAAGCTAAAATGTGTGTGTATGTAAAAACCTCGATAAAACTTAGCCTAGTCAGGAGAAAAATTATACCGGAGTATGCGTGAACGGGGCATATTAATTTTTAGCCAGGAGGTTTTTCGCCTGACGGAAGCCCTAAACGGGTGACATAGACTTAACCAGCACGGGAAGCATGGCAAAGGGACTAATAGTCTTTCCACCATTATATCCCCTCGAAGAGGAAATAAAGTATGGATTGACAATGACATCTGACATTAAGAGTGGATAAAATGGTTTTCTCCCCTTGCCGTGCTACCCGGGCAGGGTAATTTTCATCTTGGTCTGGAGTGCGTAGACGCACCCCTGTGTGCTGTTTCCACACAGCTGTGGCTGTGACTCGGCTGTGGCATTATGATGTTAAAAAAAAAAGTGACATGACCTAACATGATCAAACATTTGACAGTTAACTGTTTAAGTGAAAGGGATACCAAACTGTAGAAAAGTCCCCAAATCGTTAGCAAACTTTTCTTACAATTAATTTCGATTTTGAGTTCCCTAAATTAGGGAAATTTATGAGACTATACTTTTCTCTGAAAATAAACTTAGACGGTGATAATTTATATTTCAAAAACGTCGCCAAGTTAAAGCAATATTGTTGTTGTTAGTCTGACGTGTCCCACTGTTGGGCAAAGGCCTCCCCCCGATTTTTCTAGTTTTGGTGGTTTTGTGCAATGGTGTATCAGTTCCTGTTAAAGGTGTCAAGGCCATCTCTTTTGGGGCCTGCCAAGTGACCGGATCGAGTTGGGATGACACTTGGTGGTGAATTTAGGCCATAGTTCTTCCAGCACGCGACTCACATTGCAGGCCCAGTTCCATTTTAGCTTAGCGGCTTTAAGAGCTAGATCTACATCCGTGATCTGCGTTCTGGAGCGCAGTTCCGTACTTCAGAAGCGATTCAATTCAAAGAAGTTCAATTAACCTAACACCGAGGATACTGCTCTCCATCGCTCTGTGGCAAACTTTGAGTTTCGACTTCTACACTTTTTGTCAAGGCCCAAGTCTGTGCACCATTACCATTTTACCATTTTACAATTTGAAATAAGAACACCATTTAATAAAGAGTAACTAGCAGCGCATTTAACCTCTTTCAACAATTATGTTTTAATTTCTTTTCAGTGACATTAGAAAATGATTATGAATGAAGGTGTACAGGAATTCTTTCATGACCTAACTAAATAGCTTATACAGGCATTTTCTGTTTGTCTAGAGATTTCTTGGTCTTGTCTAGCCTAGAAGGATACTATTTGGCCGAGGTAAATGTATTCAAAGCTGAGAAATATTGAGCACATTAACATTTTAACAATGTGAAATGTTGTAAGACATTCACTGTGAAAATATAAATGCTCTATCATAGGTGGTTCTATCAAACAGCCCATTTATTGTACAAAACTACAAGAACTAGACATGGGACAGGGGGACAAGATAAGTCCAAGCCATAATGCTTAATATAAACGAATAGTTCATATTAAGCATTATGGACTTTTATTTACAACAGGGCCATAACTGAAGTTTGCCCTTACGTTAAATAAATGTCAAAAGCCAATGACTTTTTTACATAAACTGACTTTTTTCCGGCTTGGTTCCTCCGTAAAAGTGGTTCATAATGATCAAAATAATAGGTTTAATTATAAAGTAATTCAGACCATATTATTATGAAATAGATTTGACTATGGACAAAGAAGATATTATAATAATGCAGCTAACTTTGACTTCAAGAAAAAAAAACATTAAGCAGCTGTTTCTTATTAAAATTGCAATTCGAAGTTGACTAACGTTTGAAATATTTTCAAAATATATTTTTGGATTTGTTGGTAATTTAGGTTTCGAACATTGGGCAACGGCAGACGGCAGCCAAACATTTGACTTGACATTTGTCTTCTAATGTTTGTTGATTGATCTAGATTCGTTTTATTTCGTTGATTTCAGCGGGCGGTCAGTGGTTTCGGTTCTGTGCAAGTTTAATACTTATCTTTACATGTACAGTAATTACTTAAGTATTTGTTGATTAAAAACATCGTTTTGCTTGACATTGGAATAAAAACATTGCCGTTTGGATTCGACATTTTCATAAAGGACAATCGAACAAAGAAGTGAAAGTGTCTGTTTATACTTAAATTACTCTGTTGTGTGAATATATCCTGCGAAAAGTTGCGCTTGGCTGGTGCACAGTGTAGTGAACCATGGATAAATCAAGGTAACCTACATCGGAAGTTTAAATGGATGCAATAGTTTTATCTAAATGTTAACATAATTTAAGATCCCACTCTGAATATCTAGCATTTTTCATAAATAAATTCTATACGTTGGTATAATTCTTATTTGTATACTTTTAGCTCTACTGCATTAATTTACAGAAATAAAACTAAGTATACATATTAGAGAATACTATCTAATCTACAATATCTAGCACTAATATCATTATGCACTCATTTTACTCATCTCAATTGACTTATATTGCTCTTTACCATTTTAGATTTTCGTTATTACTCCTGGAGCCGGGAGAAATTTATTTTGAAGATTTTTCATGCATATTAAATGATGTGGAATCACCAAAAGATGGTAAACCTAGGCAAGGCAGACTAAAGCTGTGCTCAAAATCTCTCGTTTTCGAGCCCAGAGACTGGACATATCCATTGATAAAAATGCACTTTAAAGACTGTGCTAGCATCACCCTTGTCAACAGTGAAATGAATATAATAAAAGTTGTGATAAAGCAATTTGCAGAAATGCTTGAGGAAAATATTTTGGCACCTTATAAGTTTGTCTATGAGGAGAAGGAATTTTATATTTTCTTTGACTTTGCATCAGCAGAAGAGTGTTTGTGTCAGATGCAACAATTGCAAAGAGCTTCGACGCTGCACGCACCAGAACATAACAGTATGGTAGCTACCATCCTACATTCAAGGTATATGAGGATGGAATTCGACCCTGTGATGATGGATGACTTCACCGAGGAGATAGTTTGTGAACTGCAGGCAGAGAAAATATCACCTCTTGTGAGGCATCAGGGAAAGTTAGCATTGACACCCACGTCCATCTACTTTCAACCATTTAGTAATGTTGAAAGTGTAAGTATTAATCACTACTTATTTGATTTCTCCAGATATTCTGCCTAATTTTGTTGCCTTCTAACTTTAACATTATAAATGTAATTAATAATATAGAGATTTTTTTATATGTATTCATTGAAAAGCCAGTAAATAGGAAGCACTGACATCTAGAGGAAGCCTATGTGCAGATGGAAAAACCATCTAATATTTAATTTATAGTAATAATTTAGTTTTGAGAACAATATTATACATGTACAATGTATAGTAATATTATTTGTGTTAGGAATAGTAGCTATTTTTTACTATTATTTAATTTAAATATGTTTTTATGAGTGTTAAAATCTAGGTATTCAATCTATAATTAAAATCTAGTTTGCCTCAAGGTAACAGGTCCCCCTTCTCTTTAGTATGTTGATGAATATTATTTAAGTTGGTATTATTATGCATTTTGCTTGTTATGTTATTTCAACATTAGATAAAAATACTGTTAAATGCATGAGCAAATTTTAAAGACAATTAATATTTTCAGAGCCCTATACTGAAGTTGAAACTGAATCATTTGAAGAGGATGTACAAGCGAAGATTTTTGCTAAGGCAAGTTGTATGTATCTGTGTGTTACTTTTTTGTTTTATTTCACATTATTTTGAGCTTATGTGCACTGTTTTTTGAAATTCGATTTACTGTAGCTAATTTTACAATGAATCCCTGAACTAAAATTGAACTGGTTTCTAAACTGGTGGATTTATTGTGAATTTGGCTATTACTTGGTTTACTAAAATATTATTCAGCTTTCTTTTACACTAAAATATCTAAAAACACAACATTTCACTATTAAGAGGCAGAAAACTATTGCTAATTATTTGATTTATGATTCATACAAGATTGCACACAGCAAATTTTTACAGCATTATGTTTATTAAGAATCATTTTAGCTCAAAATTCAATCCACACATTTAATTACATCAACAGACGACCTGATTAAGACCGCAGGGAAGCGATGCGTGCAAACCGCCTCCATCGGGTGTTATTGGAAATTTTTAGGGAAGGCATAAGTCCAGCAGCACCCCTAGCATGGCAAAGGGACAAATAGTCTTTCCGCCAATTTAACCCCTCAGAGTGGAAATTAGGATTTTACATTTGTACATAGCCATATAAAAAAAATTTGAGATGCCAACCCAACTTGTCCATACAAAAACAATAAGCTGTTATTTACCTCTAATTATTATCCGATTTGAGTGATTTTATATACTTCTTAGAATTATACGTCTTAATGTTTACTAAGCCTCTAAAAAGTCACATTTTTAACGCATAAACTTGGCTGAAAAGTATACCTACATAAATTGAAAAGTTTTCTGAAAAAAATAAGCGTGCAATATTTCTACGTCTTATTGACACCAAAAACATATGACATTGTTACAATTTAAGAGATGAAAAGAGTTTTCTCCCGGAACATACATTTAATCAAAAATGTACCGCAAATTTTCTCGATGTTCTACAGAAAACGCGAAAACACAGGTCGGTTCACGATCCTCATAAGACAGCAGGATCGCGCTGAAAGCAAGCCGCTTCCAACCGGTCTAATTGGAGACCCATAGGAGAGGCCTATGTCTAGCGGTGGATGTCCTATGTCTGATGGATGCATGAATGGAGAAAAATAATCATAGAAAAATAACGTACTGTCATTTTTCTATGGGAAATACATTGACACCCAACATTAAAAGTGGATTAAATTGTTTTAACGTTTGGCCATCCCAGCCCGGGTAGCACGGCAAGGGGAGAAATCCCTTTTATTCACTCTTAATGTCAGATGTCATTGTCAATCCATACTTTATTTCCTCTCTGAGGGGATATAATGGTCGAAAGACTATTAGTCCCTTTGCCATGCTTCCGGTGCAGGGGTGCAAAGGACATTATACCGCTGATATGATATTCAAGAGCTTAATTAAATCAATGAATGAATCATACCTACCCAATTATTGATTTCTGCTAGAAGATTTTTCCTCTTTTAATAAAAGTGATTCAGTTAGTAATTGTCATTTTATTAGAGTATTATATAACGCACATATTATGACTCATAATATTTGATGTATTATTGCGAGTAATAATTAGATTGGTAAACTACGTAATTAATTGTAATGATGCTCTTTGTTCTCATTATTGGTTTGAAGATGAATCTTATTAAGTTTAAAAGGAGTGACTAATTTAGAGCAAACTTAGAACTTAGGATGCAAAAGGAAAACATTGCAAACTTAATTGTATATAGTTTAAGAGTTTTTTTCTATAGCTGAAGATATTTTATTTTTAAACTGAATATTTTATTTTTAAACTGAAATTAATATCCCACTTCGGTTTTTTAAAATGTTCCTTTTTAATTTAGTTCATACAATTTGGCTTATAAAATACGATTGACTTGATAATTGCTACTCTTAACTTGCCTTGATAACTGTATCGTTAATGCTTTTGTAGCAATATAATATTAGCATTTAACTCTGCAATTAAAGATGTAATTTGATGTAACTTAGTTTCATCAAAAAGGGTCCAGCCGTTTTCGAAAAAAATAACTAAATCAATTTGCTTTCAATACTACCAGCTATCCGGAGGTTATCAATATGAGAAAATGTAGTGTAGTTTTTAGAAAGTTTCCGAATTTTTAGATCATTTTCAGGGTCTCGAAATATACAGTGCAGAAGAAAGTTCCGTCCCACACATATATCTGACATTCCAATGTGAATATGACAGAGATAGAGTATACAGTCTTTTAGAAGAAAATCCTAATGTAAACCTGGATAATATGCACACTGACGAAAAAACACTCCAATGGCAGAACGGGATTGTATCAAATTATGATTACTTGATGTATTTGAACTGGTAAGTCATTACTTAAGGTGTAATCATCATCGTCATTGATCACATCACTATCATCACCATCTCATCATCATCATCATCACCGTTATCACTAGTCTGTATTGACACATTGCTGGGTATAGTTTAGGCCTCCTCTCTCCTATAGTATTGTTCCGTGTATAGGACTAATCTCATCATCGCGTGACCTTCAATGGATCTGATGTCATCGACCTACAACGCATATAATATAGGTTCATATTATTAGGTATTTATTTCGTTGTATTAGTATAACTGCGAAGTAACTATGACAATTTTAGCGCTAGTCTGATTAGGATCGCGTGCACTTTTGTCTCGCCTTTCTAGTTGAGAGCGAAACGAAAGCCAAAATAGGTAATTGAAAAGTTTTGACTTGCGCTAGATCTCATAGTACAGAAGCTGATGAAGTTGAGGCTACCAATTTAATGTGTCCTATCATACTCAAGTCATAAAATAAGTGTCTTATCTTAAAACCTACAGTGGGTATTTTTCATAATAATGTATTGTATCGGTCTGTACTATCCACTACTGAACACGAGCGTTTGGTCCATGTCCACTATTATCCACTACGTTCGAGTTAGTGGCATCACAAAAAAATTTATGGTATATTATCCCATCAATTATTTTTCTTTGGATTTTCCGGAAGTTTACCGGATTTTTGGGAAAATCCAGTGGTGAAACTTCGTACATCATATCCAAAGAATTGTAAGGCGATCATTGCTACCATAATCCACAACGGCTTCTCATTTCTGACACTTGTACCGTATTAGTCTTTAAATAGTCTACTATTGAAAACAGGTCTACCCTTGAACTGTTTGTTATGATGAGTTTAGAAACATAATTTTCCATTCAACCACAGAATATTTTATTATTTTCAGCCTAGCAGACCGTAGTAAAAATGACCTGACTCAATACCCAGTATTCCCATGGGTCGTGGCAGACTACACGTCAGACCGGCTAGACTTGACCAAGGCTGAATCCTTCCGTGACCTGTCCAAACCCATGGGCGCCCTCAACCCGGATCGATTAGAGAAACTGAAAGAGAGATATAATGAAATGTGCGATCCTAAATTTTTGTACGGGTCGCATTATTCGGCGCCGGGACTGGTTCTGTTTTATCTCGTAAGTGTTATCTTTTAGTGCTTATTCAAGTCCACTGTATAAAGACGTTGGCTCGATGTCGATTTGGTTCGTTATTGGCTTCTTATGTCACTATCTCATTACAGAACAGTAGCGTCTTCTCATTGTGAAATGGGCAATTGTCCACAATAAACAAACACACATTTATTCGTCTCAGAGCTAGAGCGCAATACTGTGTGGGGCATGCACTGGTATAGTACAATGTAGGTGTCTTCAAATCACGAGTAAATAGGTATTATCTTCTAGGTAAGCGTTTTTCACCTTAGACCGCATATCTGCTTAACATCAGGCAATGTGTAGTCAAACGCAAACATATATGAAATAAAAATATAGTTCATAATTCTGGTTGGTGCAGACTGCAAGCTATGCTTGGGTGACAAAGTCAAAGTCTTTATTCATAAGAATCGTAGTAACAAAAGATCTTAATTTTATATTTACAGTACGACACTTACGAAAGTTCGTTAACTTAAAATTAGTTAATTAGTGACGCTTAACATTAGGCAAGCGTGTAGCTTGTCTCTCTTTATTTATTTGTAGATTCTCAGCTTGTCTCGTGCATTCTCGTTATTTATTTCTATATTCTCTATTATACAGCTTACAAGACATGTCTATATTGCTATTTTTTTCAGGTCCGGAAATACCCCCAGTATATGTTATGCCTTCAGAACGGCAGGTTCGACCATCCCGATAGAATGTTCAATTCCGTCCGAGATGTGTACAACAACTGTTTGAGAAATATGTCAGATTTTAAGGTAATTGAATTTTCAGAAAAGTAACGTTTTCGAATAGACTTCACGCACCGGCTAGCGCATCTAAGTATAAGTAAGCGCATATGTAGGATGTCTACCGACAAGATATAGGCCGAACGAAACAGACAAGTCGGCGGATGTGAAGCTAGCTACAAGCTGCGCAATATCCAATCCTGACTGAAGCTCACATAAAGCTGCGCGTTTTTTGGGTTTAGTGCAGCTTGTAGCTAACTTTACATCTGCCGACTTGCATGGTTCAGCCTGTACGCATAGTAAATAAATAAAGTAAAAAAGCCTCTTATTATCCTTCGTAAAAATTTAAACAAGTTTGTTCTTAACCTACTATATAAAAACTAATAAGGCTGGTACAGTACAGTAGATATAAAAACTAAATTAAATAAATATAAGTGGCAAATATTAATGACCGCTCAACGAGTAAAGGCCTCCTCCGTTTTTCTCCATATTTTTCTGTTGTTTGCCTTTCCTATCCAGTCTCTTCCTGTTAGTCTTACGATTTCGTCAAGCCATCACTCCGCTGGTCTGCCTGGCCTATACGCATACAATTTTAATAATTATTGCAGGGACGGTTGTCCAACGGAGGTCATGATTATTTGCCCTGGTTTACTTTCAATCTTTAAACAGGTCACACGGTCAAAGTTTTCACAGAATATGTGTCATCCTGACGGCGTGTTTAGCTTTTATACGGTTACTCACTATTCGAGTTTGTATTGAATTTTCCTATGAGGATGTTTCGTTGCTTTCCGATTTTTTTCAGTGGATTAAGATTTCCGCTATGGAAAGTTGAGATAAAAAAAACCCTAGTTTTCGCATATGCTGATAAAGTTGAACTATGCTATAATGCACAAAACACCCCATGCGGGACGTCAGTGCAGGACTTATCGCGCCTACATCGAATAAGAATAAGAATTATGCTATAATTTTTTTATAACGGGCAAAAGTGCCTTTATTAACTAAAACAAAATACAATACTACTTTATATGCTAAAACTACCTACACTACTACTACATAAAAAGCATTCGATCATCCACAGACCCTTATTGAAGGTCTAAAGATAATCTAAATGTTTAAGCCCACAGCCAGTTGGTGTGGGCGTGCACAGCATAAATGGTATTATTGATACTCTTATTGGAAGGATCAATACTAAAGGTCCAGATGCAATGCAATTAAACTCAAGGGCTTATGTGGAACAACTAGGTGGGGCTAAGTGGCAGCACTGAAAGTTTGTAGATTGCGATACCTAATTACCTACTAATGTTTGTGGTATAAAAGTACCGTATTTTCAAAAGTAGTGCAAAAGAACCGTTTCAGTAAGAATTTTCTGCATCTGAAAAATACAAAAATGTTATTTTAACAATTGTGTATTTTCACGAACATTGACATTGCTAATGTGGGTGATTCATTGTAAAAATGGTTTTCATGACTCAAGGGCCTTGCCGTCTGGTGTCGCCTCGAGAATTACGCAACTCTGTTGCAATCTGGGACATCAGTTGTTTCAGTACTGTTTCTATGATATGGCTTATTTTGCCTTGTAATAATTATAGTGTACGTCTTAGCCGTGGTGGTCTAGAGGTAATGACACCGGCCTTACAATTGTGAGGTCGTGGGTTTAAATCCCGGTCCCGTTATCAATGAGTTCTTCGGAATTTCACAATTGTACGTCTTTCGCGGTTTATGGTACTTAACAAAAAACAGCTGTTCCAGACATTTAGTCGGGAGTCTGTGATTTCTTCTATAGAACATCCTATTGAAATCAAGTTTTCTCATTATGGTAAAAGTTTTTCATCTCCACACGCACCTATGCACTTTGGCGCATCGCTGAGCGCAGCGTAGGACATCCACCTACAAGATCTGATTTGAACAGCAGGATTGCGCTGCATGTAAGCTACATCGACAAGAAAACAACCAGTGTTATTAGAAACCTTTTGTTAGTTTTTACAAGCTTTTATTTAGTTTCACCTGTCTCGTTGTCTGTCAGTCTGGAATAAAATCTTGCAAGTTCAATTTGATCCACTTCCCGGTTATTAATTATTTTTGACTCAATATGACTGTATTAGTTAGTTACTTATGGCCAAGCCTTTGGGCGTAGCAGGAAAAGTAGGCAGCTGTTCTTTTCTTAGAGAAAATCTCTAGCTACACCAATGGGCAAGCGTACAAAAGAGTCTTCCTTTCACAGGAACTAGTCCCCGAGTTCTACGACATAGAATCGAAAGGGGACTTCCTGACGAACAGTTTCGAGATCGACTTCGGTGAGCGGCACGACGGCAGGAAAGTCAACGACGTAGCCCTCCCGCCCTGGGCGAAGTCTCCTTCAGACTTCGTGGATAAGCTCCGAGAGGCCCTAGAGTCAGAATACGTGTCGAGGCATCTACATCTGTGGATCGATCTCATTTTCGGCTACAAGCAGAGAGGCGAAGAAGCCGTGAAGGCTAATAATGGTGAGTACTGAAATTAATCATAATAATAATTATTTTTCGCAAAAAATAGCATGATTGACTTCAACCGTATACGGAATTCGCGAATATTTCGCACTGATCGATGTAGCATTTTTCACATTTTTGTTGATTTCTCGAAAAGGGCTCAGCCGATTTCTATAAAATTTAAACGGGACTAATTTCGAAGTTTACTCTTTCCAATAAAAAAAAAATATCAAAATCGGACCACTATGTAAAAAGAAATATATATACGCGTCGAATTGAGTATTGAGTACCTCCTCAGTTTCGTCGGACAATTTTAGCCGACTTATAATGGTTGACAGCAGGTGGCATTTGTAACCGAGATGATATTAATTAATACCCGATATTTAATTTTCTCTTATGTAGAGGATTGCCGGAAAATACCAGTCCCATCTTTTCATTAACTTCGTTCAGCACTTTTTCACCAACTCTGTTAAAATTGTTCAGTGCCATGCGGGGTACTGGTACCATTGTCCGAAGTCAGTTGTCACGATTTTGACAAAAAATAATTAGTCTGATCATGGCTGGTCGAGTTCCGGGAAGCTCAGTCAAGTTTATTTAAACGAGTAGTGTCCGTTCGTCCGTCCGTCCCATTAATACAAAGCCTTATAACTTCCACATTTATCAACCAAATTGCATGAAATTTTATATTATGATAGTTTAGGTATAATACTTAAAAAAATCAAAACTGTGTATTAAAGGTTTAGATCCCACACATGTAAAATGGGGATGATTTTTTTTTTATCCATCCCCTCATGTGGGCTGTAGGAGTGTGTATGGGAGTAGGTTTTCTAAAATAAATATAAGGTTTCCAAATGATTTTTTGTCACACGTAACATTATTGGTGAGATATAAGGTCGACAAAGTTGAAAAAAGAGTGCCCCCCCTTAATTCCTAAAGTATGCAAGATAGAATGTTCAAACTTTCTGAGTTTATAGACCACATTAAATACTTTCCCTGAATATTATTTTGAGCACTGTGGGATTATAACTCTTTGAGTTTTAAAGGATAATTGAAATTTTTAAACATGCACATAGCTCAGAGGTCATTGACCTCATACACATATTTCATACTCAATTACGTTTTTCTAGTAGTCAACCATGTAATGACATCTTAAAAATTGGTTTTATCATCATCATAATCATCGTCACCATCTACGGAAGCCTTTCATACGTGCGTGTCTCGACACACACTTGACAATTTATTACTCATTTGGGTGTTCCGAGATCTCCACAAATATGCGCGGAAGCTCTCAGCACTTTGCTGTTGACTTCTCTTTGACTTTAGTTCAATCCTAGTAGGTGTACTCCAAAATGTTCAACGATCTGTTCAACCTTAACAAAATCCATTCAGCTTATATGTACAAGACTGCATCGGTGGCTCAGTGGCTAGTGAGTCTGGATCAAAGAGGCGTGGGTTCGATCCCCACCCAGGGCAAACATTTATGTGGTGAACATAGTTGTTTGCTTTGTGTCTGGCTGTTATTTAATTACTATCCATATAAGTGTGTATATAAAAATATGTCTATGTAGTACATATATCAGTCTCTGGCAGCCATATCACAAGCTTTGCTTAGTTTGGGGTCAGAGACCGCGTGTAAGGTGTCCCCTTATATTTAATATTTATTTAAAGTTATTCGTGGTTAGTGACCGTTTCTTTAGATCTGCGTGCAGCGTGTGTTATCCTCGATCAGATCGATGGTTATCACCAGGCGAATAGAGGTCGAAAGAGAACGTATCTGAGAAATACGAAATCCGTTGCGTTTTTTGTAGTGATTCCACACTTACCATAAAAAAATCTATAAAGAAATTATTATAAACATAATTAACTTTTTAAAAATAAGTATAAGCTATATTGAGATCCTGGATATTATGTAACAGCAGAGTGCTATCCAATACAAGTAAAACGAGCCCAAACATGACGGGTCTATCTTGTTTAGTACAGGAGTTCCTATGGCCACCTTCTGACTCCATGTTACCATTTATTGCATTGTCACGCGATATACATATGCGTACAAAATTTCAGCTCGATCGGAAAGTTGGTCAAATTTAACTTGCTAGATTCCACCCGAACTTACATACATACATAGGTACATACATCCATTGCAAGTTAAATAAAAGCTTGTAAAAATTACAATAATTACGTCAACTCTTTATTGACACCTCAAAAATTAACATAAGTGACCGTAGTGTGGCATAACGGGCGGTCTTATCGCTAAGAGCTATCTCATCACTTCCAGAAATAACAAAGTATATTGACGACTGAAAAAATAAGAATATTGTTGAAAGCACTGTTTTTGTTTAGGTATTAGCTGTACTTCGATCACCATCTGTGTTACGCATATTATTTGCAGTTGTACTTACACAGAACATAATATAATTATCAGCTGTTACGTACTTAGGCCTGCCTCGACTGCCTCGGTGGCTCAGTGGTTAGTGATCCTAACTTCTAGGTCAGAGAGGCGTGGGTTCGATCCCCACCCAGGGCAAATATTTATGTGATGAACATAAGTGTTTGCTCTGTGTCTGGGTGTTATTTAGTTACTATTTATATAATTATGTATTTAAAAATAAGTATATGTAGTATATCAGTCTCTGGCAGCCATATCACAAGCTATGCTTAGTTTGGGGTCAGAGGCCGTGTGTAAGATGTCCCCAAAATATTGATTGATATTGATTGATTGTTATCTATCTTTTGACGAGTGTCGATCCGAGATGATTCTTATGTGGGATTCCCCAGTATTACATCATTCGCTGCTCTTTACCACGGTAATGAAGATATCATTACCGTGTCTTTACATTAATTAATTTTTAGGGTTCCGTACCCAAAGGGTAAAAACGGGACCCTATTACTAAAACTCCGCTGTCCGTCCGTCTGTCCGTCTGTCTGTCCGTCTGTCTGTCACCAGGCTGTATCTCATGAACCATAATAGCTACCAGTTGAAATTTTCACAGATGCAGTATTTCTGTTGCCGCTATAACAACAAATACTAAAAACAGAATAAAATCAATATTTAAGGGGGGCTCCCATACAGTACGGAACCCTTCGTGCGCGAGTCCTACTCGTACTTGGCCGATTATTTCTATCTATACTACTCGAGTTGCTTATTTGTAACTATCTAGCGATTTTCCTTCGATTTTATCAAAAAAGCAGAACAGAGAAGCCGCGCTATTCATTTAACTTTATATTTACCAATTAATTATCAATTTTATACATTATGCAAGACGCTACCAATCTGTTTTATTGGAGATTTTTAGGGGAGGCTTATGTCCAGCAGTGGACGTTCTATGGCTGATGCATGGGTGCATTATGCCACACCAATAATAATTTAGTAGAGCGATATTTAAATAATACATTAGATTCAGCTTGCTTCTATTAAAACAATAAGAGAATAACAGAAGTCGACATTGAAACGGCTTAACTCAAGAACTCACAATGAGGGCGTTCCGGTTCGCTGCACAGGTTCAAATCCTGTCGTAGAAGTTTTCAACAGTCTCTAAGGTGTTGCTTAGCAATATTCAGAGACTTTCAGAGGCACAATATAATTTCTTACAATATTTACTGTGAGACCAAAAAAAAAATGTTGTTCCATACACTGTCGAAAGTTAATGAACTTGTTGCATGGAACAGGTGCTTTTTTTGCGATTTCAGAGTTGGTCTTTTAGTAAAAAAATACATAATTTTGAGTATGTCTCAGTTAGTTATCTGCTTACCCTGTACTAAGCCAAAAGGGAATGGTTAAGACCATCATGAGCAACTTTTTACTATGGGGCCAACCCAAAATTCGAGAAAATAAAAACAGCTGTAATTCCAAGTTGCAGTTTTTTGTGGAACGAAACTGCAACATTGATTTTTTTCTCGAATTTTCGGTTGACCTCATAGTAAAAGTGGTTTATAATGATGGTCTGGATCACACTTAGTAATCTCCGGGATGTACTTGTGATCGTCATGATGTACAACTTTCGCTACGGGACCTAATCCTGAATTCCATAAAATAATCATCTATTCTATACAAAAAATCGTCAAAATGTCGTTGATGAATATTGAATTCGCAGCTCCGTATATAAAGAGTAATCCAGAACTGGTGTATTAAGCTGAAAGAGGGTGATTAAGACCATCACTATGAAAAATCCGGTAAACGGTAGTTTATACTTCTGATATGCTGCACTTTGGAACACAAAGCAGCACTCCGTATAATAGCTTAAACAATAGTTATTTATCAGAGCGTTCACCAGAAGAGCTCGTTGTTGATTCTAACAGTTTTCCGCCCGGCAATTTATTGACAGAGAATGTTTAATGTTCTATTGTGTGAGCTCGAGTTTATGTATTTACCCGCTGTTTACTCTTATCATTTGATACAATAAGCCCGGCAAATATGCTCTTCACGTATCTACATGAGTATTTGTATTTACTTTTTTGGTATTTTTGTTTGAAATCAATAAGTTTTGAAACGACTGCGCTGATTTCAATTTCTTTTTCAAAGGAAACCACATTGTTAGCAACGTGGGCTATATTTTATAAGCGAGCAAATCCAGGACGACCAGCTAGTTTATAAAGAGTTTACTGACTTGAGAAAAAGAGAAATAATTCATTCTTCACCTGGAAGAAAGGGATCAATTACTATCGCATTGAGAATAGCACTTTCTCCTCAATAAATAGTATTTTGTAGCAGTACTTAACTGTAATAACAAAATGCTAAAATGCAAGGAATGAAGATCAAAACACGGAAATCTATTGTTAGCGTGCTAAACGGGGAGAAAATATAAACTTTCTTTCCGCTAAATACCTACGTTAAAAAAACTTGCTCACGCTCCGAGTCTGGAGTCAGGCGTCTGTTTGGCTGGGTCGTGAACTTAGGCTGAATAATATACCGAATCGAAACAACTATTGGACTCCAAATAAAAGCTAGTCCGTTGTATAGTCACTAAAATTGAACTAAGTAGTCTGAACTGTTTTCCTGTACGTTGACTTAATAAGCATCCAATTTATTATACGCACACTCTCATTGCACTCAATATCTCTGGGATCCCCCTTTCATAACATCCTGTGACTCAATAGGTACTATACATACAGGGTTATTACTAATTAATTAGCATCCTTTTAATTTATTTTTAACAACAATGGTTCTGCGACCATGGTCAAAACTAAAAAAATAATCGGCCAAGTACGAATCGGACTCGCGCACGGAGGGTTCCGTACTGTATGGGAGCCCCACTTAACTATTTATTTTATTTTAATTTTATTATTTATTATTGAAGTGAATATATAACTAAATATTCTGTGAAAATTTCAAGCATGTACCGGTTACCATTATTAATATAGATCGAAAAACGTCTAAAAAATCAGGTTTGTTGTATGGGAGCCCCCCCTTAAATATTTATTTTATTCTATTTTAGTATTTGTTGTTATAGCGGCAACAGAAATACATCATCTGTTAAAATTTCAGCTGCCTAGCTATCATGGTTCATGAGATACAGCCCGGTGACAGACGGACAGACGGACAGACGGACATCAAAGTCTTAGTAATAAGGTCCCGTTTTTCCCTTTGGGTACGGAACCCTAAAAATCAGCTATTCCATACATTTTGTCGCGGGTGACGATATTTTTCTATGGAACAACAATATTTTTTTTAGTTTTAACAAAAGTCGCACAATATAATTTATTAGTTTTGATGTACAGAATAAGCCCCTAAAAGGATGATAATTGATTAAGAAAAACCCTGTATAAATTATACAATATTTAGGCACATATAATTTTATTGTTAGAGTCATTGCTCTATCGGTTTGTACAAATTGTACAATAAGAAATACTAAAAATTATGACAATTACTATATTCTTATTCTTACTAATATTATACATTCAAAAGTGTGTTTGTTCGTCACTCTTTTTCGCAGCACAGTGACGAATCTACTTGTTTCCATGAATTTAGTTTAAAGGTCGGAGTGTCATAGAGTAATAATAAGCTGGCAAATTAGAAAACAATAAAAATAGCACGCCACGTTTATGACGCTTTCCAGTTGAGATTCTCGATTGCATTCATAATGATAGTGCTCCTAAGATAGAGAGGTACGCCAAGTCGTGCCCTAGGGCCGCTGTTGTGTCGATTCGTGCGTATCGATGTGGCTTTTAACTTCTCATTTCATTGGTTCCAGTGTTCCACCACGTTTGCTACGAGGGTTCCGTCGACCTCGAGCGTATCTACGACATGAACGACCGTCACGCGCTTGAAGTGCAAATAATGGAATTCGGACAAGTCCCTAAGCAGCTGTTCACCAAACCCCACGTCAGAAGACTAACGCACCAAGTAGCTAAACCTTTAACCACACAGAATAATGAAGCATACTCGTATAATATGACGTGTGTTGATACTATACATTTGCATAAAGAGGCTGTGACTTGCGCGCTACGTTGCAAGAATCGAGTTATTTCCGTGGGGAAAGACGGTACTTTGAAAGTGTATGATGTCGACCAGAAAAAGCAGATCCGCAGTGTGATGGTGTCGCGGACGCCGCTGAGCTCTTGTGTGATGGTTGATGATAGTACCGTGGCCATTGGATCGTGGGACAATGAGATGTAAGGTGCTATGTTAGTAATCTATATATTCATCATATGGTCTGCCATCATTAACATGTCAGTATTAGGTCATCTACTTTTATATATTTTAGGCTTTCCAAATGATTTCCATTACAGCCTGTTGGAAAGGGCTTGCATTCAGAGCGCCTCTACGGTCTTTGTCAAATTGTCAGTTCCCTTGTCGACGGACGTTCTAACCTGCGCTTGCCGGTGCGTGGTCTCCAGTCGAGTACATTACAGCCCGATCGACCTATGTGCCGTTTCAGCTTGCTATTCCGCTTTGCTGTTTACTATTGATGGCCAGTGGCGTCCTAGTATTTAAGGCGACAAATATGTGCTCAGTACTCAAATATTTATTGCAACATACTTATGTAATATTTATTTTACTAAAGTAACATGTATTTTATTCATGTTATTTCCTAAGAATACTTTATGTAATAACCTTATGAATTATATGTTTGTTTTATATATACATAAATCTAGTCCAAATCTGCTCAACCTTTGCGTCTCGACGTAACAAGCAATAGCAGATAGAATCAGTCAAATATAGCACATAGTCATGTCCATGTGGAAGTAAAAAGTAATAATAATAAATGATGATATCGCACTTATTCTGAGTCATTTCCTTATCAAAAATATTTGTACAGTAAAAGATTGTAAGCGATAAGAAAACATAAATATATGACTGTGTAAACAACGATGCTAGGAACGATTAAACGCCACTGTGTCCCTGATTTATAGCTTGAAGTAAATACATATTGTTATTTTTTTTTCAAATATGTTTATCCGGCTTCAACCGTAGGTATACCTACAGAATTCGAATTGTTCGCACGGACCAATGTAGTAGTTTTAGCATTATTGTTGGTTTTTCAAAAGCGACTCAGCCGATTTCAATAAAATTTAAATGGGACCACGTCTGAAGTATGATCTATCAAATAAAAAAAGAATCATCGAAATCGTTCGTTCATAATTGGCGGAGCAATCGCGTAACATACATGACAATTATTATATTTAATAAAACCTTTTTTTAGAACAAGCTTTTACTGAACAAGTACTCGCCAAGACGAATCAAACGAGCCGAAACTCGATAGGGTAGTGTCGTTTCATTGCTAAGTTCCTTTGGCCACATCCAGCTCCATCCACAGATCTGCACCATGTCATGATATTGCATTGTCACGCGATTTACACATGTATGCAAAATTTCAGCTCAATCGGTAATCGGGAAACGGATCAAATTTAACTTGCAAGATTTGATTACAGACCGACTGACAGACAACAAGACAGGTGAAACTAAATAAAAGCTTGTAAAAACATGCAGTCGAATTGAGAACTTCCTTTTTTGAAGTCGCGTTAAAACGCTATTGTGGCCCAGTGGTACTCGCCTTACAATCGTGAAGTCGAGAATTTAAATGCACCCATACCAATGAGTTCCTTGGGACTTATGTACAGATTATCACATCACTGGCTTTACGGTGAAAGAAAACATTGTGAGGCAACCTGCATAGATAGGTATTCGATATAAATTCGATGACGTATAGGATTCACTGGTTGTGGCCATCTTAGTATTATTTTGGGCCACTTTGAATTTTAATGATTGTGTAGACAATTTTAACGTTAAAACAATATTTAAAAAAAATCAAACTTAGACATTTACACAAACAATTTTTATGATGTTAAATCGTTTATAGTCTATTTATGCAATTTTGATATAAAATTTCCAAAACCGGAATAGTGGCCACAACCGGTTCATCTACTTTATGTAAATCTATCAAGCCGCACTGGATCAGTGTGGTGAATACGGCCCAATCGCCCTACGTGGGTAGGCGTTCAGCTGTGGACTATTATAAGGCGGCTATAGTAAATAATGTTTTATTATCTTATTTCCAGATATTTGTACGACGTCGATTTCGGCCGGATAGAAGAAAGTTTTCGAGCGCACGACGACTCAGTTAGCTGTCTTCTATGGCTACATAAAGGTAAGTTTTATATTATATTATTACTTATTTTTCAAAAAAAGGATGCCATAAATTAATGGGGTAAGCGTGGGCAGACGATAACATATTACTCAAAAAGGGTAAATTTTATACAAAATATTCTAGGGAATCATTGAATAATGACTGATAAATGTTTTATATACGCCATCAAATTACTTCTCCAGATATACTCGTATGCTGGTTTTCTCACGATATTTGAGGTGTAGTAAGATATACGAATTGTACAATGTACTCGTAAGTACATAACACAACTGGAACTAGACATCTAAAATTGTTTGTCATTAGAGAACTTTGCGGCTCCATCCATCGCGGCCATCCGTTCTATGAACTACGTGTCCTACCCACTGCCATTTCAACTTGCTAATCCGTGAATACATTATTTTGCAGAAAATCTCCTAATATCTGGCGGGTGGGACGGCGTGGTCCGTGTTTGGGGTAACATTGGCCCTAAACGCGCTCCGCATAGAACTGGCCAGGCCTTGAAGAGTCTTTGGCGAGAGTTCGACCACGATGGGAAAGTCACCTGCATCAGTTACAGGTACAGCTATACATGTTAGTAGAATATCTATTAATATTCCGCGGATTGTTATTGCAAATCTACGCGAATTGTCCGTATAAAAATACCCATTTTCATTTCCAGACGGCACCAAAACGACGTCCACATAATAGCCGGCACGAGCGACGGAGAGATCTTCATCTGGGGCTACAAAAACAATGAGCTGCTGAACAAGATCGCCGTCCACGAGTCCGCCGTGTGCGCGGTCTGCTTTATATCGGGCGGCAGGATGGTCACGGCCAGCGACGGCGGAGATATTAGCGTCACTGATCTCAACGTTTTGAACTCTGTAAGTATTTTTATCATTTGAATGAATAGCTCTGTATGTGTACGAACAAAATCGCCATACACGAGTCCGCCGTGTGCGCGGCCTGCTTCATATTGGGCGGCAGGATGGTCACGGCCAGCGACGGCGGGGATATTAGCGTCACTGATCTCAACGTTTTGAACTCCGTAAGTATTTATCATACTTATAGGCCGAATCAAACGAGTTGGCAGATGTGAAGTTAGCTACAAGCTGCCTGAAACCCAATCAACGCGCAGCTTTATGCGAGCTTTAGTCAGGATTGGATATTGCGCAGCTTGTATCTAACTTCAAATCCGCCGACTTGTATGATTCGGCCTATACATGATCATTTATTTTTATCATTTGCATTAATAGTTCTGTATGTGTATGAACAAAATCGCCGTACACGAGTCCGCCGTCTGCGCAGTCGTGTTTCATCGGACGGTACGATCGTGACTGCTAGCGACGACGGCGATATTAGCGTCACTCATTATCTCAACGTTTTGAACTCCGTATGTACCCGTTGTATTGTATCATCTCTCTAAGTACTCGTATGTACGAACAAAATCGCCATACACAAGTCCGCCGTGTGCGCGTTCTGCTCCGTATGGGACGGCAGGATGGTCACGGCCAGCGATGGTGGGGATATAAGCGTCACTGATCTCAACGTTTTGAACTCTGTAAGTGTTGTATTGTGCTGTATCGGTCTTCTAATAACCTTCCACGACGGCTGATTGAGCCATATACACCACGCTGGACCTTTCGCTAATACTTTGTTAGTATCGTCATCACAATCACCACTGCTGGACGGACATAGGCCTTAACCATGAAGTGGGACATTATATACAATGTCAATTAAAAAATTCTTCAGCAGACATAAATATAATGAGCAATTTTATATAGCCCTTGAGCTAAGTTTAAACACATTTAGGAATAAAATCTATTGTTGACTTGGTGATGTGCACTGTAATAGCTCTGTATATGTACGTACAAAATCGCCTTACACGAGTCCGCCGTGTGCGTGGTCAGCTTCATATCGGGCGTCACTGATCTCAACGTTCTGAACTCCGTAAGTATTGGATTCAGTTAGATGAGTCCCAGTACTGGCCAGACATTTCCCCGACTCTTCCAATGGGCATGATGACTGGGTAAAAGAATCATTATTAGAATTAGTCCGTGAGTTAGATTATCAAAAAATATTGGACACGTATTTATTTCTTTTGTCAATCAAACAACAAATGACAACGATAAATCTTATCAAAGTTTGGAAGTGGGGGTTGTGACGTCACCTCTCTTACAGAAGTCTATTCATTTGTATGGCACTTGTGACGTCACGCGGAACTTTGACGAAACATATTTTCATAAATTTTTGTTTAATTGACAAAAGAACAAATACGGGTCTAATTTTTTTTTGATAGTCTACATATATGACGGACTAATTATATTTTTGTAGTCATCATGCATTACCGTCGCATGCTCCGCATCAGTTGGACGGACAAAGTTACAAATATAGAAGTTTTAAACCGTATGGGGAAGAAATTAGAACTTGTCCGAACGATAAAACAGCGGAAAGTCGCCTACCTCGGTCACGTACTGCGACATGATCGGTATTCCCTCATGCAGACCATTATGATGGGCAAAATACCAGGTAAACGCAAGAGTGGAAGGCCGAAGATGTCATGGCTTCAGAACATCCGGGAATGGTCAGGGATTAAGACTGTCGAACAACTGTTTAGGCTTGCCTTAGACTAGGAAAATTTCAAAAAGAAGACTGCCAACCTTCAGTAATGGAGAGGCACTAGAAGAAGAAGTCATCATGCCTATTCTGAAAGGTTAATGTGTGGCAATATTAGCGTCACTGATTTCAATGTCTTGAACTCTTTAGCATCCTTTGTATTGTATCATTTCTGTAAGTAATGGAAAAAGAAGCGTAGAGCAGCCCACTAGCCCGTTCGGGCGACGATATTTTGAAAATCACGGGTCTGTTCTGGACAAGATTGTTACAGGACCGATAAGCACTGAATATATAACTAGTACGCGATAAGACCGATTTGAAGTTGGTCGGTAAGTAAGTACAGATGGGTATGGCCCAATCGCCTGTGGCCCAATTACGTGTAGGGCTGTGTTCAGCAGTGTGTTATTAAAAATGTCGGTACAGAAGTATGCTGGATGTACAAAAATGCTGCTCATAACCTTTAAAGAATCTGAAATTATTTTTAAGTTTATCTGACCCGGATTATTGAAAAGCCTGTAAAGCGCAGTACCTACATAAAAAATAATAAATAAATATTTGGGGACATCTTACACACGGTCTCTGACCCCAAACTAAGTAAAGCTTGTGATATGGCTGCTAGAAACTGATTTACTACATATTTTAAATACTTACCTATATAGATAGTAACTAAATAACACCCAGACACAGAGCAAACACCTATGTTCATCACATAAATACTTGCCCTGGGTGGGGATCGAACCCACGCCTCTTTCACCCAGAAGTAAGGGCTATTAACCAATGAGCCACCGAGGCAGTCAAAACACATGGAACATGGAATCAAACATTATACATCATACCTAGTTGTCGTATTATACATCATTATATAACTGTTTGTCAGGTGTTCCACAAGCAGTTCCCGGAGGGAGTTTCATCAGTGTGCTGTGACGGTGAGAACGTGGTGTGGGTCGGCGGCCGCGGCGGCGCGCTGCGGGACTGGGACATGCTCACCGTCGCGCAGAACACCAGGCGCCGCGCGCATCTCGGTACTTACCTACTTTCTCTTTTCTTTTTGATCGACGAAAAAACAGAGGAGGTACTCAAGGCGACGCGTATTTTTTTTAATGTCTGACCACGCATTACTTTGTACAGATAGATAAAAAAAAATATAGGAAAAGGTAGAAGAAGAAGTTGGTCCCATTTAAATTTTATCGAAATCGGCCTAGCATTTTTGTTAAAATACAACAATAATGTAAAAATTGCTATATAGATCTGAACGAACTATTCGCGAATTCTGTACACGGTTGAAGTCAGTCATGTCATTTTTTGCGAATAATAATTAATGTATTTTATCTACACTAATGTTGTAACATTCTACTTGTTTCCAATATTTGACTTATAATGACTACTGTTATAGCACAGACAACAAAACACTCAATTTAAGCAATTTCAAATGATGTTATAATATCCACATCGATATCGTAAAATCTCATTATAACATCGATAAAACGCGACCAATTAACCTGGCGAGCCTTATGTCAAAATCCTCATACAAGTTGTATAAAATTTTGATATTAGGCTGGCTTTTGAAAACAGTTGGGTTATACGTGAAAACTTCGTCGAAACTACTAAACTTACATACACAAAACTCTTTGGTAAGATCTTGTGCCAATGAAATAAAAAAAGAACAACAGCGCGCGGTCGCTCCTGATTGGCCCTGCGCACGCAGCTGCACTCTCATTGGTTAGATTTTAATGGCGTCAAGTTCACTGTGACAATACACGTACGCGTGAATTTAATGTTTCGCAATGCGTTTTGTTTTTAAAATACAAATTAAAAGAGTGTAGATAAAGTAGTGTATGCAACTGCATATAACACAGGTATTAAAACACTCGTTACTATTATGGAACTCGCTGCGCTCGTTTTTTAATACCCTTTGTTATATGACAGTTGCATAAACTACTATTATTCAAGAAACCTGGAGAGCAAACGAGTAATGCACGGGGAAAATTAAGAACTACATTCTCGTTTTGTCTAAAATACTGAGGTTCTTAATTCGAATGAATGTTTTTTCTGTGTGTATGTTTCGCGATTACTCCACCAATTATGAACCGATTTCGATGTTTCTTTTTAAGCTATTGCATAGCTTCTATCGCGGGCCTTGAGCGCGGGGACCGAATCCAGAAATTCCATAACGAAAAAACCTCACGCTCCCCACTCCCACGGTCAAGGAGGTGTGGCTTGAAGGCCGTGCATCGTCTAACGTCGTTTCAGTTCGGCAGTCTTCGACACGGCGTTGTGTGCGATTAGACGTATTGTACGACTCTACGAAACTCGCACGAATCGAGACGAGCTGCTCCGAAAATGCTATGCAATAGCTTTACCGCGGCAGTCCCCGAGTGCCACACGTATTTTTTTTTTTTGTTTTGTAGATCACACTTCAGAGGTGGTCGCATATAAATTTTATCGAAACCGGCTGAGTCGTTTTTGAAAAATCAACAATAACATGAAAATTACTACATTGATTCGTGAGGACTACGAACTACTATTTGAATTCTGTACACGGTTGATGATTCAGTCGGTTGTGCCATTATTGCGAAAAAAATATTATTACTATTCGTTATTTCTGAAATATTTTTTTTAATTCAAGCGTCAATTTCTCTTTCATTTACGGATACTATACTATATCAGCTTTTTTAATAGTCCACTGCAGGACGTAGGCCTACCCACGAAGGGTGATTAGTTGACTACGAATAAGAGAGTTTCACCTATCTAGACGTGTGACCTAAATCATTACTTTGTTACAGATTCCGTCACAAGTATTTACTTCGACGAAGAAACCAAGACTGTGATCACGGCTAGTGAGGACAAGTCCGTCAAAATATGGCAACTATCTACCGATACCTGACGGGTATCGTCCAACGCTCGAATGAGAATTTAAGTATTATCGAATGTTATTTTACTTGAGTAGATTTAACATTTCAAAATTTTGTGATACTAAATCATGTGTAAGAGAATTTATTCCTATAGTCGTAAGGGTTTAATAAAGACTAAACTATGTATTTTAGATGTTGTTAGTTTTATTATGACAACTAGTTTTTGACCGTGCTTGCTTTGCAAATCCGACTACCACGAAAAAATAATTATATTTATAGCTCATGGATAATCATAAATAACGTGGTTTTCTATTGGTACCTACCTTTATTATACAATCTCACATACTCTAAAGGCCGAATTAAATTTCTAGGCGGTTGTGATGTCAAGCTGCGCTCACTTAACCTTAACCAAAGTAGATATAATAATACTCCTTAACAACTGCGCGAGGATTTAATTTCATTTATCTACACTAATGTTGTAACATTCTACTTATGTTTCCAATATTTGACTTATAATGACTACTGTTATAGCACAGACAACAAAACACTCAATTTAAGCAATTTCAAATGATGTTATAATATCCACATCGATATCGTAAAATCTCATTATAACATCGATAGAACGCGACCAATTAACCTGGCGAGCCTTATGTCAAAATCCTCATACAAGTTGTATAAAATTTTGATATTAGGCTGGCTTTTGAAAACAGTTGGGTTATACGTGAAAACTTCGTCGAAACTACTAAACTTACATACACAAAACTCTTTGGTAAGATCTTGTGCCAATGAAATAAAAAAAGAACAACAGCGCGCGGTCGCTCCTGATTGGCCCTGCGCACGCAGCTGCACTCTCATTGGTTAGATTTTAATGGCGGCAAGTTCACTGTGACAATACACGTACGCGTGAATTTAATGTTTCGCAATATGTTTTTTTTAATTTTTATTAGTGAAGATAAAGTAGTGTATGCAACTGCATATAACACGGGTATTAAAACACTCGTTACTATTATGAAACTCGCTGCGCTCGTTTCATAAACTCACACTCGGGTTTTAATACCCTTCATTATATGACAGTTGCATAAACTACTATTATCCATGCTTCCATAAAGGATTAATTAGGTTTCGCGCTGTTCACAGTCGCCAAAAAGTTTGATTTGGCGACTGTGAACTATATATGAACTATTAATTATTATAATATTAGTTTACATGTAGATTTGTTTATTTTGTTGTAGCCTTTGTGATTTTAAGATATTAGTCAGTGCACGTAGTTATTAGGTAGTGCATGCACCTATAACTATTTTGGATTTTTGATTACGACTAGGTATTTAGCGAGTGATTTGATTTACCCAGAGGAATTAAAAATGGGTATTTTTACCCGTTTTTTTTAACCCTAGTTAAGTAACTTAAGTACAAACTTAAGTAACATCAGCTTTGGTCTTCAAGATTATCAAGTAACTTACATCTGCTTGCTTCATCTTGAAAAACATCGCTCTTAGTCATTAGACTTCCCTAAAACACACTTTTTACCTAGTCTAGATTCGTAAAAACACATATTCTATCGGACTCGCCTTGTAGTAGTCCACTGCCGAACATAGGCCTACGAAGGGTGTGATTGGGCCGTCTCCACATGGCTGGCCCAGTGCGGGTTGGTGGATTCATATACGCTATCGAATTTATTATATTATTATGGTCGAATGCTAGTTGCCTCATCATATTTTCCTGTGATGCCAGATGAAAGCAAATGGTAAGTGTACATTTGAAGATCTTGCAAAGTGGGCTCAGACTATGTACAGTAGCCCAAAAAAGCTTTAAAATATGGTAAACAAATTTATAGAAAAAACAACAGTATTTAAAGGTATGATTCCGATCGCGGCTGCAGGCAGCAGCAGCAGGCAGCAGTGCTGCCACTGCACTACCGGTCCCCATATATTTACTTATTTACTATGAGTTTATATGAGAGTACATTCCGAGCTAAGCAGCAGCAGCACGGCAGCACTGCAGCGGCAGCACTGCCGCGCTGCAGTGTCGCCGTGCCGCCGCGGCAGACCAGTAGTGTCGCGACTGCAGCAACAGCGAAAACAAAAGAGCATCACAAAATAGGGGAGAGGTGCCACGAAAAGGACACGTATTGGAAGTGACAACTCACATAACCGGTAAAATAAAAACAATTTCGAGACATCATTATTTTTGTTGCAACCTTATAGCAAGTTTGTCGGCTAACTTCAAATATTCTTATCATTTAAAAAATGGCGGTTTCATGCTAGTGATAGTATTGTAATTGAAAAGTATTTTAATTATTCTGATATAGTTGAGAAACGTTTCTTTGAGTACTGCAAGATAACTATTTATTAGTGGATCACTGTTTGAGATAGGTTAGACATCCACAGATTCAGATAAAAAATACTTAGAATGAAGACAACGGGCATAGATAAAAAAAAATTATGTTCATTTCATTTGCCAAAACCTTGCAATATTGTGGATTTCTGTTTAAGTTTGTATTTGATATAAAAGTTTTTAATTGTATTAGGTAATCTTTAAGATCAAAACGGTAGGATCTAATAACAGCAATAGTTTCAGCCACTCTTAAATTTGATATTTGTAGTTGTTGTACACATGTTTCCTCGAATTTAGGTACTGTTCCTTTCATTAATTTCTATTTCTCTTATAATACATTCCAATTATGAAAGGGACTAAATTAACTTTTTTTAAATGCATAATATAATAATTTAATATATGCATAATCTAATAATTGATTAATGACAATTATTGCATTATTCAACTCTAACCTGTTCCAAATATTTATTCAATAACATACAAGGACCTCAAAATCAAAAATGTACCTATTATGCCACCTCTCCCCTAAAAGGTCCGTTTTGACATTTGTCTTCGAGACGTAGCTAGTGATGTAACCATACGACTCGGTACTCGATACTCACGATAAATCGATTCAAGTTTGCATGAGTATTTTATCGATTTGAAAATGTATGGTAAAGTGCATTGGATTAAAGTTCTGAATAGAAAATGGAAATTTAACTTTGATATTGTTGGTATTTTTAAATGATAGTATGTTGGGAAAAGTCAATTTTCTTTCATTTAATATTTCTCAATAGCAAAAAAGAGGAAAAGTCTGCAGAAAAATATTCAGTCAATCAGTCAATAATTTTCTTAAGATCGTGATAACACTAACAATGACGATTTTGATAATTTTCATTTTTTTTTGTGTAATTTGACAAAGTATTGCGAGCTCTATCGACGATATTATTTATTTTGAAATGTCAATCAAAACAACCCAGATATAGAGTGCAGACGGATTAGACTTTTCTAAACAGTACAACGTCAGGTGAATAATTCCGCCCCCCGCGCCGAATCTGTTGATTTTCTTTTACGATTAGCATAATCTTCTAAATATCTATCATAGCTAAATCTTCTTCCTCTTCCAATAATGTAAATAAAAGTTTGTCATCAATCAACATCTTGTAAATGAATGAAAACACAACGGCAAACATCACTACGTGCAGCGCGACACTGCTGCCGTACTCGGAATCAGCGCGGCAGGCAGCACTGCAGCGGCAACACTGCAGCGGCAGCACTGCTGCCTGCTGCTGCTGCCTGCAGCGGCGATCGGAATCATACCTTTATCATACTACATATAATCATACCTTAATAAAAAATGGAACAAGCAATGTCAAAAGATGATACGATCCGAAAATATGAAATTCCTTTAAATTATTTTTTTTTATTTAAGAAAATAATGAGAAAATCATTTTCTAAAGCAAATAATGAAATACTACAGTATAATGACCTAAACTTGATATATTTTTGCACATTATCTCTTTTCAAAGAACTCATTAGTGACAGGAACTCTAGGTCACGCTTGTAAGGCAAGCGTTCCCTCACTGGGTCACCATGGCTTTTGCCTACCTTCTTATATCTTGTCATTGTTTGTCAACATCATTTTCAGCCGCAAGAAGACCACTGTTGATGGATTTCCCATAAGACTTATACCTCAGGAAAAATAGACGTTTTTTTTGGTGAACTTTGCACTAAATTTCCGATTCAATTTTTTTATTAGGTTTAGGATCTCTTATTGAGCATAAAATCACAAAATGCTGACAGATCCAGGTGGAGCTTTTGGCCGATAATTATGCACTTAAGGGCAAAAACCAAAAACCAAAAACCCCACAATATCCCAGCGCAACCTACTCAACTCTTCTTCCAGCTCAGCAATCTTCTCGTCAGTCCTTAAAGTGCGCACGTTGTGTGTTACCAGGGCCAGTCGTCGTTTGAATACTTTGGAGTGACAGCCGTGCATCTTCCAGTGATTCTTAGCACCCCCTGCTCCGCCGTTACCGGGGCCGCTGTCGTAGCCCGGACTAGCGGAGCTGCTGGGGACTGGGGGCTTGGTCTTAGTTGTACTTATCATAGGGGGTATTTAAATTGCCCACTAATCGCCTCGCTGGGCAAGCGTGGTGGCGATCGCAGAGACGTAGCTTCGCGATAGGGATGCTGCTGCCCATCCCTGCCCTGTGCCATTTTAGCTACGTCTGAATTGAATGGTTATACCGCCATTAGTCGGTTCCGCTGTTTTTCAGTCGGCTCTTACGACACCTGGTACTGGAGGGGGGTGCTATTCTACTCTGCCGGCACCCCACGGCTATGTAGGATTGTACCCACTAAAACCCCCATGTGGCCTCTTGGGAGCTCCGGGATCTCCAAAGGATTGGTGCTCCTAGCACTTTGTACGACTACTTGCCTGGTATTAGAACCAGGCTTGTGCGGTCCTCTACGACAATGTTGCCACGCACGCTGTCGCCCTCCCCGGGCCCGTTTGAGTGGATGACCAGAGCCCCATCTCAGACCATCCACGAGCCCAAAGGAAATATATAGAACCTAGTTTCGTCGAGATAAGTTGAAAAATGTGACCTGTAGAAGAAAACCAACATCTGGACCGACGAAAGCAAAATTGCTGTGTTAAAACGAAGATATTCGCTGTCGCTCGATAAATAAATAAGTACGACTGCTGATGAGGTCGTAAATATTTCAAATGAAGACCACGCACCGGCTAGTGTCGCGTAGGATGTCCACCGACAAGACACAGGACATCTCATAATGACCACAGGGATGCGCTAGATGCAAGCCACTTTCAACCGGAAGATTTGAGATGGATTGTATGAAGTCAATTGTTACCATTTCATTAAAAATAAATAATTTTGAACTCTATCGACAGGCGTATTGGTAATTTACCAATACAGGCGTATCGATAGAAATAAAATTACCAATGCATCTAAAGAAATAAAATTGGCCAAGTGCGAGTTGGACTCGCATACGAAGGGTTCCGTACCCTATGGGCACCCCCTTAGCCCCATATATTGTTGTTATAGCGGCAACAGAAATACACCATCTGTGAAAATTTCAGCTGCCTAACTACCACGGTTCATGAGTTATAGCCTGGTGACGGACAGACAGACGGACGGACAGCGGAGTCTTAGTATTAGAATAATTATTCCTTTGTTACCCTTTGGGTACGGAACCTTAAAAACTATGGTATAATACGATACTTCCATCACTCCTTTACGGATGTCAATGCTGGGCTCTAACGAAAAATCTTTGAAAGATTGCTACTTTTCTAAGAACAACAGAAAGGTCTATATTCAGTTTAATGCCTTACATATGTAAGGAAAGACAAAGTTCGAAAAATAGACATACCTACGCAACGCTACAAAAACCCAGGATGCTGTAAGCACACTCTGCATGTTAAAATGGAAGTGGGCAGGCCACGTTGCGAGAGCTACAGATGGACGTTGTGGAGTGGAAAAGTCCGGCATTGGTGCCCGAGAGAAGACACACGATCGAAAGGACGACCGAGAAGGAGGTGGCGAGATGACATCGTAGAGGCAGCTGGGAGTACATGGATGAGACTGGCGCAAGAAAGAAAATCATGGCAACGCATGGAGGAGGCTTTCGCTCAAATTTGGGTGTCCAGAACAGAACGAAATTGTTAAATATTATGTAATATGAAATGTAAAAGATATAATGGAAATAAAGGCTTTATTTATTTATTTTTATCGACAGGCGTATAAATAATGGGTGCTAACTTTATGTACTTACCGTGTTTATTGAAAGTTGTGTCGTTACTGTACAGATCAGTGATAAGAAATTGAACCAAGTTTTCACATTATAAGTAACTTTAATTATAAATTATAAGTAGCTCTAGCCCGCAGCTTTACCCGCGTGATATTTTGGTTTTGTAAATGGTATACCATAGGAACATTTTATTTTTCCGGGATAACAAATAGTTTCTAACACTCTCCGACCTCAAAGATCTAATCGATCCTTTCATTTCTGCGTGGAAGAGTAACTAACAAACCAAGAAACACGCTTTCGTAATTATTAGTAAGTAATATTTAAACCTACAGAAACATTTTATCTTTCTTCAATTGGTATTTGTTCATGATTCCATGCGGTCGAGAATAACTAAACGACAAGTGGTGTCTATTCAGTGCCAATCATATCCAATGTCATTAAGCCTCATAATTATACAACTATAGCCGGAGTAATAGTAAGTAGTAGTAGCTTATGTATGTATTTTTAGCTTAAGTACTATGTAGTATTGTATTTTGTTGTAGTTAATAGATAGCATGCCACTAGTGGCAGTTTTTAATGACCCAACGACCACCACTGGCGGACGTTGGCACTAAAAATTTTGAACTGGTGCTAACGACCACCACTAGGGGACGTTTTGGTAGGGGCCGTTGGGAGTAGGTATACTCGTACCAGGCAAGGGGTCTCAATTTAGACCCTTTTGAATTGCGATATATTTGACGTAGCCCTAAAATAAACATTGTGAAAATTTGAACATTCTTAATTTAATAGTCTATCTCTATGGAACAGGTTGCATAATAATTAAATACGAGTATGTAATGGGAGGCATGAAACTGAAATGAAAAGTATTTTGAATCCATTAGGTATTTCATTAAAATTTTTGGATTCTGTTTTTTGAGAAAATATGTCTCAAAAGACGCGCATTACGTAAGATATTGGCTCAATTCTTCTAACATAATTCTCACTGAAATATTTCTGAGTCACTAGAAGATTATTCTGTTTTATTTTTTCTCACGTAGAGCCCCAACAGAGGCTTTGCGGAACTCTAGGGCTCCGCGGAGCACACTTTGAGAATGGCTGGCATAAAGGTAATGCCGACTCCACATTCGCGCGTGCGTGATCCGCGCCGTGATTCGAGCGAAGAAGTGTTGCGCACGCAAAGTCGCGAAAGACCGCGAACTGTGTACAAATAAATAAATACGAGTGCTTTTCCATTTCACTATGCTAAGCTACTGAGAAAATACTACACTGGGTACCGGGAGACTGTTAAAAGAAGTAAAGGACGACCACATGAAAGAAAAGATGCAATTTTGAAAATTAGAATAGAGGCATTAGAGGCTATTATTATTTTATAGGTAATACTACCGCTTAAAGGCCTATCCGCACACAACAGTGCCGGCACGTGCCGATCAGTAACGTATCCATCAGTAGTGTCAGTAATAAATTCAGTGGTTTAATTATTTTATCTATAATTTTATAACTTGGTAAATGCAATTTACGTCGACACAACCCTATACCGATGGACGACGGACACCACATTTCGGCAGTATTTCCAGTCTAGCTCCTAATCCAGTTTCACGCCCATTATAAAACTTAGCAAGGATATTCTATACAATATTAGCTATTTTTAGACAAAAAAAAACGAAATGGTCTAACTTTGTAAAAATTCAGAAAAAAAAATTAATCGTATTTTTTTCATGAAAAAAATTTTTTTTTCCTTTTCCAAAAATACAATTAAAAAGCTCATAAAATGAAGTAATAAATTCAGTGTTTTAATTATATTAATCTATAATTTTATGACATGATAATTGGTTTTGAAGTATTGCGTGCCCATCGGTTTGACAAAATTTCAAATCCCCTTAATTCCTTAACTATTCATTATATTACAAAAATATTTGGTACACGTATCAAGGACATGTATAGGTAGAATATACTCAAATATTACCGAAATCGAAAACATCGATCTTTTTTTACGTGTCCGCTTCGCGTGGAATGCCCCATTATCATTATTGTTTAATCGCTACCCCTAAGTAATTACCTAAGTACTTCAGGTGGACATCACAGCGCGAAATTCAATTTTATTTTTTATCAATTTACAGCTGATACTACTCGAGGTGCTGTTTTTAGTGGCAGGTATACGTATGTAGAGTCGTAAACTGACTTATTATTTTGGGTTTTTGCTGCGTGCTGTAGCCAGTACGTATCTAATTTATTAATTCTCAAAAATACACGGTAGGTATCTACACTTTGTTAACTTTGACTCGTTTTGTACTTGTACCTACGTTTTTATCCTGAAAAAGTGGCAGAATTCATCTTTTGTAAAACAGTAGATATAACTACAATTATTTTATCTTATAGCTTGAAGTAAATGCACGATTATTGTAGGTATATCTACTTGTTGAATTCTTTTGAACGAGAATTCTTGTGCATACTTAAATATGTAATTTCGTTGTTTAGGTATTTATTAATTTGTAAAAACATTCGAATCTCTACGCCTCTCGATTTTGATGTCAGCTCTACCTTAATACCAAATGTTATTAAATAGAGCTTTGCTTTAGAAGTTTAACTGTATTTAGGCGGCATTGCGGGAAAGCGAAGCTCGGTCGCCCATTAGTAGCTTATAGCACAGATTAAATTATTATAATTAATATATGCTTATAGTAACGCCTAGCTTACAGTTCATCGCAAAATATCCCATCATAATGATAAAAATCATGTAAAAATTGCACCCACTTGAGCAACATAGTTCTTTTATCATAAAAAGTTGTAAGATTCAATGGTAAAAATGAAACAATATAATAATAATAACTAGCTGAACCGGCAAACGTTGTTTTGCCATATAAATTATTTCTAGGTTAAAAAAATGTTAAGGGTGAACAACCCTTATTACTTAGGGGTATGAAAAATAGATAGTAGCCGATTCTCAGACCTACTGAATATGCATATAAAATTTGGTAAAAATCAGTAAAGTTGTTTCGGAGGAGTAAGGTAACTAACATTGTAACACGAGAATTTTATAAATAAGAAGAAGATAAGTGGATGGCAAGTCACCACCTGCCTAAATACTTTGAAATGAGGCGTTACTTGGCGGAGTAATTCATTATTATTATAATGAATAAGAAACTGCCCAAGAACTGTACCTATTCCCCGTCTTAACAATAGTTTCCCTCTTCCTATCACCCAAAAACTGTATTTTATGCTTAATGATTGTAAAAGGGCCTCTTGGTGTCGGTTTCGGCCCCACCAATGCCCTTCAAAGATCCGGGACAAACCGTGAGTTGTAAAACAAATAAATGGTATAATAATAATTAATAACTTGCTTTACTATAAAAGGCAGGTAAGGCAAAAGCTAAGGGATACCTGCGTCGTATGGTACTCTCAAGAAAGCTCTATCTGCCAGAAAAAAAATCATAGACCAGAAGTATTATTTAAATACGCGAGTGGGTTTGCGAAATTTAGGTAATTTCAGAGGTCTATAGGTATTCATCATTATGAACAAGTTCTACTGGAGACAAATTTCGAAATCGCAAAAAGCTGTTTCATACAAAAGTTAATTTACTCTCGACAAAATGTATGGAACAGCGGATCGTTTCACGAAAGTTTTATGTAATGATCCGTATATCTACTCGTACCTACCTATGAAAGTTCCTGCATTTTGTAAAACAACTAATAGAATATTGGTGCGCATTCCCAACCTTGGAAAATCAGCTCCTGGTCATCTCATCGCCACAAAAAAAATCCGTCAATGTTAATATGTTTGTGATATGATTATGGTCTAAAAATACAACACGGACCTATGTAGCCTAGTATTGAGTAGAATACAGATAAAAAGCGCGGAAAATAAAACTAGGTGACCTCGAAACATTCACTATCTTGAAGTTGGTTCAACTCGACACTCATACCTACGTATATATAATATGAAGGTATGGCTACGTTAGGTACTTATATCATAGTCATGGTAGAAACAACAGAATGCCGTTATGGTAACAGTAAATTCGAAGGGCTTGACAACAGCGATGGACAGGCCTGTGGTGCCCTTCCGTGCTCTACCTATGGTTTCGAGTTCCAAATCTTCGATGTAACTTTGTGTAAAAAAATATTTTGACATAACGACCATATTTTTTGTGTAAGTTGCTCACTGTACATCCAGTTTAGTTTGTTTTGTATTCCCAACTTATTTTTCTCATAATCTTAGCCCCCCGACCAATAAGAGGAATTTTATACGTTTGTGTACGTCTGATATGTCTTCATGTTTTTGGTTCAGAGCTATTAATCGAAAAATATATTTCTTTGCTATATTTCAATTAATTTTCAATAGCCTGAGGTTTTAAAACTTATAATTTTACACTTGTTTTTATTGTATAGAGAAAATTCCAAAATTATGTAGTCTCAATTATTGTGGGTCTACAATATAGGTAATTTTGGTTAAAACATGTCGTTACGCCATGTCAGAGGCCATCAGGCGGCCTTAAAACTCTGACACCAGCCACCCGGCCTATACGATTACTTGAATATAATTTTGGTGTGATTAATGATTTTGATGTTTTTTTTTGTGATTCAATTATCTAGTGTTTGTTATACACGTATTATTGAAAGACTCATAGTTGATAAGAATACGTTTCAGTTACGATAATACTTGGTCCTACTACGAGACAAATCTTATTGAATAGAACTTGAAATCAGTTGATGCGCGATTTTAATAGGTATGTACTATTAAGTACATTATTAAGGAAATTCGATGTTTGTTTACTCATTTTGAAATAATGCGACCGGACAATTAATAACAGGGCAAATAAAATAAGGTTAGAACAAAAATAAATACACATTTCATTGCATAATAAGTTGTTGTTTTAAATTACCAGTTAATATAATTAAAAAGTCAATAACATGATAATTCATTAAGAAGATTAAAAGACAACAATTACTTCATCTACACAGTAACAGACTCTACCATAGTTTTTTTTATAAGTTCACCAAAGTTCTCTGTGGTCTCAGCACTGGTGCTTGTAGAGGGTTGCAGAGGCGGAGGCTGCGTTTCGACAGCGTCTTGCGTCGTTTGGTCGTTGTGGTCCAAGTTCAGCAGCGTATTGTGACTGAACCAATTCTCATCATTCTCAGCCGTTTGAATTTTATTACTACTCTGATATGGCATGCTCATCATACTGTTATAATCTCCTTTGACTTCACTATTTACACATTCCACACTTTTGTACATATCGTAATGATTTTGAGGTGTGCTGTGGTAATGCATAGTGCTATGATCTGGCATGGACGTGCCTGGTTTGTGCATATACTCTGGTGTGTACATATGGCCGTAGTGACTAAACATCGACATCTGTGAGTTGTGCGCGAACTCTTCAAAACTGCTCGCCGAAAAACTTTGCAACCCTTTGAAGTGATGGTTGTCATGCTGTTCATAAGAATAATTGAGATCACACGGAAACCGTTGCATATTATTAGCCATTGTATTGTATCCCATCGCTCCTGTTGCAGCGTAAGGCGGACCCTTGCCTTGTAGTATGTTTGAAGTGTACGGATTTGCGTTTTGGTTGAGATGAGTATTAGTATCAAATTGCATGTTACTTTCGTTATTGGTTCTGCGTTCGCAATTATCATTTCTGTACCCGTAAGTTATGCCGTTTTGTGAGGTGTTTTGGGCGGTATTGCCCATATCACAGTGAATGTTACTGAAATTACCAGCGTTTACGCATGACTCTACTTCTACTCTCGGAGTTAGATTTACATCTCTCAATAAACCATCTTCTTGATTGATCCTGCAGTGCTCTCTGTCATATGAAGTGCCAGGAGCAGAGGTAGTGTTGTGCGCTTCTGCCCATCGTCTTTTTGCGGCTTCTTGATTCTCTTCGTTTTTTCTCTCAAGACCAACTCTCATCAAAGTGTGAATAAAGTGTGTTCTAACTCTAACAGGATTGAATTCGATTCTCCCTGTCTTATTAGCGCATCCATCCCTAGTGCAGCCGCAAGGAAAGTTTAATCTATCGACCTGACATTTTATGCCTGCTAAGCTGCATGAACAATTGTCTGGATTGCAAACTCCTTTACAGGCGCAACCACAAAACTCTCGTGAAGTTCTTATGTCTCTACATTCATCTTTTTCATATCCTTCTATTTTTCTAACACCTGCAGCACGTAAGAGAGCTCTCCTCTGCCTCGTGGGTACCGGCTGTAAAAAATAGTAACTATCCAAGTCTAGCTCAGATTCTGAAATGTCACTAGCCTCTTCTTCAGTGTCGCTGTCGTCGCTAGATGAAAGCGAAGCGCCTTGTAAAGAATGACGCTCACTTTTCAGCTGTTGTAATATTTGTCTATGTAATCTCCTTTGTTCTAACGCGTGTTCCGCTAGCGTAAATTGTTGTATATGAGAGTGTTCCCATTCCATTCCCAATGTGGAACCACCCTGTGATGGCACACATGAAAATCCTTGAGATCGTGGAAAGTAATAAACTGTAACATTGTCAAACTTAATTCCTTCCTTTCTTTTCTTGGTCTGAGGTTCAGAACCATTTTCGTCTCTTTTCCGTTTCAGATTACTTCTCATGGGTGTCTTTACTGGGTCAACTGTTTTATGGCGTTTTTCTTCTTTATCATTATTTGTAATATTATTACTAGAGCTCTGTTTTACATTGTCTGTATTATTAGATAAATTTAGACTATTTGTGCATGGCAGTGCTAGATTAAAGCTCGGTAACTTGACGTCTTCCATCGTTTCTGATCCAATGCCAGAGTCACTTCCTTCAGAACGGTCTTGCGGTTCTTCTTCTCTGTCAGTAGTAACGGTATCCGGCGGCAGACTGCCAAGCGCGGAATCTTCACTATCTGCCGAAGCACTATCCGTTTTTATATCGTCTATATCACTGAGAGTATCATTATCATCTATTTTAACTGCATAGTCATCTTTACTGTTACTACTCTCATAAAACTGAGAGTTACCACTATTGACTACAATATTCTGTTCATCATTAGAACTAAGGTCATCACTATGAGCGTCACTGTCACTTTTTTCGTCTTTTATCACATTATAGCATTCCTCTTCTGTATTTATTTCTTCTTGTTCATGGTTGCTGATGGCTTCTTCGTTGCTTTTAGGTTCCCTGTCTGGTTTGGATGTAGAGCCCTCCATGGCTACCTGGGAAAATAAAAAAAAAATATTTTAAGTCATGTCAAACTACACAACGTTTAAACCAAGTAACTCCTACAAGTAGAACTGATTGTCTACACGTTTAATAAGTTTAAAAAAAGACTCGGATTCTGTAAACTCGATGTAAAGAATACCGACTCCGATGCCGAAGATGTCTCGCGTTAATAAATTGCTGCATAAAGTTATAGGTAAACAAAATGAGTACCTAGGTGTTCATAATAAGGAGTAAGTAGTGCATATAATTTCAGTAGACAACATAGGCATACGTATCATCCATTAGTCATATCATCATATGCGAGCAAAAACCGTCAGATAGAGCAGTGCAAGCCACCTGCACCGGGTGTGGACCGACCCAGAGTGAGCGTTATAAATCAAAAACAAAATGATAATTCAAAACCGGTACCTATTTCAAAAGGCTGTGGCCTCGACTGACTTCACCGGTGCTCGAAGGTACGCCGAACTCTCCAGTCCATGATGATAGCGATAACAACACTCTGTTCTCTAGCTGATGATCATCATCACCGATTCACGTAGAAACAAATGTCCAATATTATTTCACAAAATCGGCCACCGTATACGTTCACAACACGCGAAAAACACTTCAATGCCGCACACATAAGGTTCTCTTTATTTTACTTCTCTGAGCCCGTTGTTGTATTTTAGCCCTATTTATTTTCCGCGATATTTTGACAACGACGTTCTTGGCGTGTGGTTTTTTCTTTTTCATTGCCAGCCAGTGATAAGGATGTAGATATGCGCGAACGGTCACTGTTTATTTGAGGTTACTAATTGATGAGATATTTAGCGAATATGATCGTAGCGGAGCGCGACAGAGGGGCCACTTTTACTGGCGTTCTCAGAGTTCCCACCTCGCGTAATCGCGTTGGACGACTCGAGTCGAGCGACGCAGGCAAGTATGAACCCGGCGGAGTTATGTGAGCGTCTGGGACACGGCTCTGGCGCGTTTTTTGTGGTCTACTTGATTTGGTCGGGTATGGGCTGCGTTGTTCGACATGACGTCGCCCCGCCCCGCCCGCCGCGCCCCGGCCTTGCGACCCCCCGCCCCGCGCAGCCCGTGCAACTCGCGCAAGCGCGCACCGTTTATAAAAGTGGTGATACCACGTCTTAACATTTGAATTCCCGTGCTATTGTTATTGAATTTGTTTAGAGAATAATACGAATTTAATTGTTATTACGTAGGTACTTTTGATTTTTTTACAGAACTGTAGGCTATGTACCTACTTTTTGTGATGTTGTTAAAACGAAAAAGTGAATTACTAACCTATTCCTTTCAGAGTTTTATGACTTTGGTGCACACTTATATACCTACTCTACCTTAAATAGTAATATGTTAGTTAAAAAGTTAGTTAAGCTGGAGAAATTGAATATTTTTTAAGTAGATGTCAGACTGTAGGTAGGTAAGCAGCTGCTTCTAACCTTTTGTTTTAGAAATATAATTATAGGGAAGGCTTATGATGATAATAATGCTGATGAATTGCTCTATGTTATTTATGAGTAGTGTATAACTCATATTTCCTATTACTTTTAACTCATATTTCCTATTACTTAAACAAACCTGATTCTAATTTAAACGCTACATTTACAAACAGAGGGTTATACCTCAACTTATTAATCTAATGTGTTATTCCATTTTTGATTTGAGTCCTTGCGTGTGCCTGCTAACTCCAGTTCAAAATAACCCACAAACAATGGAAAAGCCACTACTGGCAACTCAGCATCACAACCTTTTGCTCTTGCTCTTGGGCCCGCTCGACGGGTCTCAGGCAAGGTACTTAGGTAGGTACATCATGTCATGAGATTCACATACGCATACTTCACAGGTCTTAACCTTTCTCCATGCCAATACCCTCGGCTTCCTGGCTCCTAACTACAAAATAAATGGAACAACAGACTGTACCTACTCTACCTACTCATTGTGGGTTGTACAGTCTTGTGCCTACACACGGTTGTTGAACGATATTATTTTTCCATTCGCAAGGTAATCGCCCGCAAATATCTATATTTAAAACTAGTGCGAGTACTACACCGCCAATATGTTTACCGGGTTCGCATGTAGGCGGAATGACGATTGCATCGTCATCGTCACCGCCAGTCTTGCATTGGCAGAGTTATAAGTATAGGTATTCTGGACTCAGCTCTCAAGCGTTCTTAAATAAATTGGCACTCGGCAGCCCGCCGTAGCACGGGCGAGGTTGCTATACAAACCTACCTACGTATACGGTAATCAATAGATATTTTCAGGAGGCTTTCGCGGCGAGCGAGCGACGTCGACGCTTGCATAGCGCTCTCTCGCTCTGTCCTGTAATTTGCGCAGTATACCCTGAAAAATACGAACCATCGTTTTTTTTTAATTTCAGCATCTTATTTTATAGTATAGTAATGGGTCTTCTATAATAATAATCTTATGGAAATATCTACTGAGGTAAGCTATTTATAAACCTGATTAAGAGATAAATTAGATATGGAAATATTAACCCTATACATTAACTTTCATCACTAATGCAGTGTTTAAGCAGTAAGAAAGAATCTTGATAAAACTTGACTAATGCTATAGACCTATCATCAATTGTGGGGTTGTTCTGTCTCTATCCAGCCGTAGTGATATACAATAACGGTTGTCCTATAATTGACATAAAACATAATTTTTTTTTTTACTTACCAGCCCTAGGTCGAAGACATTGATGTACAATACATGTTTTCTAGTAACGGTGTCCTAGAGTAAATCTTAAACTCCGTCTCATAACCGCTGAGAACTAGGGTCGCGACGACCTTTGACGAATATAATTACCTAATTAGTTTGGTTTAAAAATATCACTATGTTCTGGTAGTTATTAAAAAAAAATGCGTGCTGAAAACAGGTAATTTTTACGACTTGTGCTATTATTTTTAATAGATTTTCTTTTCATCCGGTCCAATCTCAGCGATTATGGAACGGACTTATACCAGTAGATATACCCGAGTCCTTCGTCAGTACAAAAATGTGAGCGTGGCATTATTGAGCTGGCTGCTCTGCTCTATAGTCTGCCAGTTCTGAAGAGGTACTGGACTAAACAATAATATTTTTGATTCATTCTAGAGCTAAAAAATACCCATATCTCTAATTTGCGTTTTTGAATATAATGTAGCGTTAATTGTAATTTCATAAATCGTATAATTGTTGTTATTTCTATTCCTAGGAACCTATCTTTGCACCTTGAACTAGTGACTCAACTTGTAGTGTACCTAGATATCTAGGTAGGTATAAACAAATGTGTCCGTATTGTACAATTGTACATACTTCACTAAGCTCCTTGTACGGTTATTAAGACAAAATAACATCATGCATCGTAACTGGTAAATTTCAACAAGAATTTTGTTAAAACAGCTGTGTAATGATATGATTATGAAACACTGCGTCTGTAGCCTGACCAGTTACAAAAGAGTATTGGAATGTCTAGGTCACGATGATGATTTAGGTTTATCCTGTTCTGCGTACTATAAAGTATTTACACCAAATGACAACAATTAAGTATCAAGATTTTCGGAAAAGCCTTACTGTACCGAAAAAACTCTAGACGACGCGGACTGAAATATTCTAGAATACTCGTATCACTGTACTTAGTAGAAAAGTACTCATCATTTTAACCGACCTTTCTATATGCCCAACTTTAAATCGCGATAAAATCAGCTGTTCCATACAAAAAAATGTATGGATGCACTCGTTATAGGTATCTTAGAGTTATTTTTAGCCACTTTGAATTTTAATGATTGTGTAGACAATTAAATGCTAAAATAATATTTTTAAAGAAATTTTTAAACTTAAACATTTATATAAACAGTATGATAGGCCCAATTATAACGGCGACATCGTAAATTTAATAGCAACGTAAAAAGTGTTCTCTATCGAATGCCTAAACAAAGAAAAATAAACAGAAATAATCGAAATTGCCAATTAACTACGATGGCACCTTCATAATTGGGCCTAATATGGTATTATATTGTTTGTAATCTATTTATGCAATAATTTTGACATCAAATGACTAAAATCAGGGCAGTGGCCACCAAAGCCTCTGCTAACCATCTAATTTTAATTCGTGATTTCGTGGTTGGTCCGATACTTAAAGTTGGTCATTATGATAACTATAACGATATCCTAGATTATGTCCATCGTTTAATGAAACACCCAGTGTATCTACATTATCTCTCAGAAATTACATCATAATTTAATGAAAATTATTCACCATTTACCACATTGATTGCTCTTTGGGTTTCGAACCCAAATCAATCATCTACATAAAGATATAACTACAAAAATTGGCTTTAGACCTCTCCGCTTCTAGATTCTGGGGAAACCAACATCCTTTACTATTAGCAGTGTCATGCGGTTTTGCCGCCATCTTATTAGTAGTTTGGGTTTCTGATTTATTAGTCCAGGGCATTAGATATGCTAAACCACAATCACACGTTGCTTTTCAGTGACTTACTCTATTGGTTTTCCCCAGAATTAGATGGTTGTCGGCAAAAATACAGATTTCGTTTTTGTCGACACCTGATACCAAATTATAGAGCTATTATTATCATACCTACTTAACACTGCTGTAATAGCGATCTGTATCTTCTTTATGTACGAGTAGGTAAAATAAAGCTGAGAACGTGGCATTAAAATACTTAGTCTATAGGTAACTAAAATAAATATAATCGAAGGCAAACATCTAGAAATCTATAGCTACTGAAGAAGTATTTTGTTTTTATAAGAATCTTTAGCAAAAACAAGAAACAGTTTTATTTATTAAATTCAGGTTGCTTTGCTGTAACCTAATCAGATACCATTTTAACATCCTCCTGAGTGTGGTCAAACGAGAACGTATTTCGAACAAAAAACTTATTCACCGACAGGTTAAATCCTTTCACTACAGCTAGAGTCAACTTAAAATAAGTAAACTTTGCTGAGATACACAGCGACAGCGATTTGTGTTGCGCGTCCGTTATTAATAAGAAGATATGTGGTTGTCTTGGACAGACATGGTGGCAATCACATGGCTTCAGTATTACATCCTACTAGCACTTTGTCCGTGCTATACGAACAAACAAGATAAAATCATCAAGAAACTCATTGCTACCAGGCATAAGAAGGAATTCAGAATTTTGAAGAAGAGTTACTTGTAATAATCGGCCAAGTACGAGTCGGACTCGCGCACGGAGGGTTCCGTACTGTATGGGAGCCCCCCTTAAATATTTATTTTATTTTAGTTTTATTATTTACTATTGAAGTGAATATATAACTAAATATTTTGTGAAAATTTCAAGCATCTGTTACCATTATTAACATAGAGCAAAAAACGTCTGAAAAATCAGGTTTGTTGTATAGGAGCCCCCTTAAATATTTATTTTATTTTCTTTTATATTTGTTGTTATAGCGGCAACAGATATACATCATCCGTGAAAATTTCAGCTGCCTAGCTATCATGGTTCATGAGATACATTCCGGTGACAGACAGACAGACAGACGGACAGACGGACATCGAAGTCTTAGTAATAGGGTCCCGTTTTTCCCTTTGGGTACGGAACCCTAAAAAGTTTTTTTACTGTAACAAAATCAGTTTTGTGCGTTGTCTAAAATATAATGGTATACTGCGACTAGTAGGTATAGGGCGTATGTACATGGTGCTAGGTACAGATAAGTACGTAGGTATGTGGTCTGTCGTGTCGTGCCGTACCTAGGCACAGCCTTAGCTGACGAGAATAGCTGGAAGCACAATCGTTCTCATGGCAACGGCGAAAAACAAACTGTGACATACATATCTTTTCCCTTCCTTCTATAAATACATATACGACAAATGTAGTAGGTATGTAGAGCATTTCTGAAATTCGAATATTCTGACGATGGAGATACTCACACCGATTGAAAAAACGTAGCATATAAATGACTCAAAGAAGGTGCAATAAGAAGCAGTCTTATTGTTTATTGCGATCTTTTTCAGACAACCTTGGGGTATAGAAGCTTATAAATCCTTGTTTATATTATAAATGTGTTTGTTGGTTGGTTTGTTTCGCTTTCAAGCAGCAACGGTGCGACAGACTGATTTTTTGGATGTAATACATTCAAGAAATCAATGTGTCTCTTATTCTCTCTGTATATTTGTCATACCATGATAAGTACCTTACCTATATTATTTATTTTTAGTGTTATGTTTAGTTTGCTTTATATTAAATTTAGAGTTGCTAGCCGGGAGCGGTTAGCAACACATATTCATGGAATTGGAATTCTATAGGGAGACCTACGACCCTGACCAGAATGCATGTCCTTTTATCGAATTCATGATGATATATCGGATTCTATTTTTAGCCTCACACTAAGAGCCTTTCATAAAATCCATACTGATAAAATGAAGCAGTCAAATTGAACTAGCCATTTGTTAGAGAGATATTTTCAGCATAAATAATTAAACTATAGGTACCCCGGCGTGGATTAAGAACTTGGGCAAGCATTGGCGGAGCTAGAGATTTTCTTTAGGTGGAGCAGGTGTTTATCTTCCCCACCCCAGAAAAATATAATGTAGATATTGCCTTTCAAGTTTTTTTGAGTAAGTTTTCATACCATCTGATCGAAAATGACCCATAGCTATCGTACCCATTATGTATCGTACAATCTCAACGTTAAATTAGCCTATCTTAACACAATCTCGAGGGCTATATTTATTTATATTATAAGTATAAGTATTTCATGAAGTAATTATTGATACCATAAGATTAATTGTATGAATCAATTTTGTAATTATTATTTTTTAACATTTATTTTTAACATTATCTACTGATATTAACATTTTGACATCAAGAAAGCAATCATTTAATTAATCTGAAACGTATAAACAACACTGTAATATGACTTTTAGGCCCAGACCATAATTAAACTTAACATAAATTATTTTACTTTTTTAGTTTAGAATTTTAATTTCCAAATAATATAAAACTGTACAATTCATAATGATGTAACTATTAGGAAGGCTATCCATCAAAATACAGGTGTTCTCACACCTAGTTTGATGGCCATGGCTACATATTTCATGTATTGTGTACTAAAAGAAATAAATTATTTTCAATTTTCAATTTTCAATTTTATATGGCAGGTCAATAATGTCGTACGATACTCCCTAGGGAGTAAAGTGATTTAAATTTAGAACGTCTAATTCGTATGAAAATTTCTTAACTTAGAACATCTAAGGGCATCGTAATGAGGTTTTATTTTATAAAATCGAATAAAACCTCTTTACTAATGTCTTATGTTTTTCACTTAGTAGAGGTATTTACATTCTTTGTTTATTGCAGATTTGTGTGAGATTCTATGAACATTCGTAGGTACATTTTAATTTTGTTTTATTTTATTGTGAACAATACTGAGTTGCCTAGTGAGTACCTACACTTCCTAGTGAGTTTATGACATAAGTATTACTCATATTCCTGGAGTTTTCTTTTCTCGCAAGTCTTTCTTCGTCTTGGGCGACTTGAACCCCTCGCTTCACTCAGGACTATAAATAATTCCCTCGATTCGCTAGGGAATTAACCTTAAACACCCTCGCTGAGCTCGGAAGTTAACTGTAGAGTCCCTCGCTACGCCCAGGGTCCAATATGTTGCCCGTGACGTAAGACACAACTTGGTTCTCTTGGTACATAATCTACTATTCTAGGGTGGGCAAGGCCCAACCGTGCTCTCTCGTTGGCAAGCAGGACCAGGAAAACAATACTTCAACGCTTGCAAATAGCGACTTCGAAAGCACATGATTTTAAAAAGCTCCAAATATTCGGCAGAGAGCTAACTACATCATTATGTCGAATCTGTCAGCCACAAAGTCACAAGCATTTTGAATAAATTATCAGTCGAAGTACATGCATATTACGTACTTGTGTACTGTACTAGCGGGGTGGGAGTAGGATGGGGTGGGAGCAGACGGGGGTAGATTAAATTTCGCACCGCACCATAGTATGGGGGCCTGTGATGCTAAGAAATGGCTAAATATGGATTTACTCGAGCGTCATTAGAAATACCAATTGGATTCCAGATTTTATGTAGATTATATTACGTTAGAAAGGAAGGTACATGCCATGTACCTACTCTACGCACATACATAAATTGAGTGGGGAGTGACCACTGGCTTACTAAAGCATGACAGCCTACTAAAAAATTAACTCGTCAGATGAGTATCCAGACGTGATGCTAAGTCAACCCTAAAAATAAACCTAACCAAAAGAATGACGGTGCGGAAGTGACGCAAGCTTGTAGCAAATTGTTTGAAGTATAAAATACATCGTCATATTACGACTGGATCATTACTCAGCGCGTCTTTTTTTGTATAGATTTGTTCAATTTGATGCCCCTGAGTTATTGCTTATATATGCTTATTGAATAAGGGCTAGCACTTCAGAATAAGGCTTATTCTATCGATTATACATTATCTGTATGTTTGATCGTTAGGTAGACGTCGAATTCCCCCCTATATGGAATTATCTGCTTACACTGTACTAAGCCGAAAGAAGGTGAGTTAGACCATCATTATGAACAACTTTTACTATGGGGTTAACCCGGAATTAGAGAAAAAATTCAGCTGTTCCAGACAAAATTGCAACTCTGCAACTATGTGAATCACCTCCTATCGGATTAGTACACCAATTCTGGATAACCCTGTATTAATCTAATCCCCATGGGCTCCCAAACTACCACCCCGAGCTCTGTATTCATCACCGGGCCGTAGTACCTATTATTCAATCTGTGGCCGAGGGTTGCGATTGCTTCGCTGTGTATTTCAAGGCACAATAAGGTTCCTAGAAGTGTGTATTTGTGTATGTGCCTAGACATTAATAATATCCAATCAACAGACGTAAATCTACCTTATTGTTATGTAACTCAATAGTTCAATACATATAGCTTAGTGTGTTAAAAACATTACGTGCAGTGCAGTTAAAACACTACATACCTACAATGTAATTTGTAGGGTCTGTGGATGATCCAATTGCTTGTTATGTAGGTAGTAGTAGTTTTAGATTATGTAAGTCTTGTATTTAGTGGTAGTTAATAAAAATAGATAGATAGGTAAACTCTTTATTGCACACCAAGAAATAAACAAAAAGAAGAAACAAAGATACATAATCAGTGTAACAATGGGCGACCTTATCGCTGATAGCGATCTCTGCCAGGCAACCTTAAGATGGAGAGGACAGAAAGCGTATAAGTAATGGACGAGGTGCGCATTAGTTAAAATATAAGTTCGTACTACTACAGTAATAGGTAAGTATTAAGACTGCACATGGAACCGATTAATCTATTCCTCCTCCGCTACAGATTCCCAAAGTTTAGTTTAAAGTGAGAGTGCGAAGTGCGAGTTTGTCGAAAAGTTCTCGAGTGGAGATCACGTACCGGCAAGCGCAGCGTAGGACGTCCACCCACAAGGTGGACGGATGACCTCATTAAGACCGCAGGATCGCGCTGGATGCAAGCCGCTTTCAACCGGTCTTATTGGAGATCCATAGGGGAGGCCTATGTCCAGCAGTGGACGTCCTTAGGCTGATGGATGGATGGATGAAGTGCGAGTTAGGCTCGCACACCGAGGGTTCCGTACAAATCCTGAGAATTGCACAACATTAGGAACTAAGTTGTTAAAGCCTCAGGTTAAAAAAAACATTTTCCCACATTACATGTATTGTATTTACCTTATATACACACATTACATGTATTGTATTTACCTTATATACACACATTACATGTATTGTATTTACCCCTTAAATACACTGTTTTGAAAATTTTACTCAAAATTGAGATGTATATTAAGACTATCAAAATCTAAAATTTCATTCAATTTGGTTTATAAATGTAGTAGTTATAATAGTAGACGGACGGACAAACGGACAGACGGACAGACAGACGGACAGACGGACGGATGGACACAACGAAGTTGTAAGGATTTCTCGTTTACCCTAAAACCTGTTTAATCTTGTGCTCAGGGAGGTTTATTAGTTCAGTGCTTGTGCTAATGAAGTTCTTTCATGTGATACCTCACTCGAAATTTAGGCCCATATTTTTGTATTTAGGCCTTATTTTTTGTGATTATATTAAAAATATACAGTTTTTAGATTTATTCCTAAGAATATGTGTACTCTAATTCAATCCATCCATCCATCCATCAGCCATAAGAAGTCCACTGCTGGACATAGGCCTCCCCTATGGATCTCCAATAAGACCGGTTGGAAGCGGCTTGCATCCAGCGCGATCCTGCGGTCTTAATGAGGTCATCCGTCCACCTTGTGGGTGGACGTCCTACACTGCGCTTGCCGGTACGTGGTCTCCACTCGAGAACTTTTCGACCCCATCGGTCATCAGTCCTCCGCGCTATGTTCCCTGCCCATTGCCATTTCAACTTGCCAATCCGTTGGGCTATGTCGGTAACTTTGGTTCTTCTACGGATCTCCTCATTTCTGATTCGATCTCGCAGAGAGACTCCGAGCATAGCCCTCTCCATAGCTCGTTGGGCTACTTGGAGCTTACCAATAAGGCCCATAGTGAGAGACCACGTTTCTGTGCCATAAGTCATCACTGGCAACACACACTGGTCGAAAACTTTCGACTTGAGGCACTGAGGTATGTCGGACGAGAAGATGCTACGCAATTTTCCGAACGCTGCCCAGCCGAGTTGGATTCGGCGATTTGCCTCTTTCTTGAAGTCGGACCTACCTAACTGGACTACTTGTCCTAGGTAGACGTACGAGTCAACGACTTCAAGAACCGAGTTCCCAACAGAGATCGGGGTGGGTACAACATGGGAATTACACATAACTTTCGTCTTGTCCATGTTCATCTTAAGACCCACCTGTTGAGAAACCCGATTGAGGCCTTCGAGCATCGTGCTGAGCTCTTCCATCGATTTTGCCATGACTACTATATCGTCGGCAAACCGAAGGTGAGTGAGGTATTCGCCATTGACATTGATGCCGAATCCTTTCCATTCCAGGAGCTTGAAGGCGTTCTCCAAAGTAGCCGTAAACAGTTTCGGAGAAATTACGTCTCCCTGTCTTACGCCTCTTTTTAAAGAGATCGCCTTGGAGCTCTCTTCCTGTACTCGGATCGACATAGTGGCGTTATTATACAAGCACTTCAACACTTCGATGTACTGATAGTCAATATGGCATCGTTGGAGAGACTCGAGCACAGCCCACGTCTCGACCGAATCAAAGGCTTTCTCATAGTCCACAAACGCTAAGCAAAGTGGCAAGTTATACTCTTCGGTCTTCTGCATAACCTGCCGTAGCGTATGAATGTGGTCCATGGTACTAAAGCCCTTTCGGAAACCGGCTTGTTCGGAAGGCTGGAAGTCATCAAGCCTGCGCTCGAGACGATTCGTAATGACCCTTGAAAACAGCTTATAAACATGGCTCAGATGGGTCTGTAGTTCTTCAATAAGGTGTTGTCACCTTTCTTGAAAAACAACACCACCACGCTTCTGTTCCATGCTTCTGGCGTGATGCCCTCGAGGACGACGGTGTTAAAAAGCTTCTGGAGGACTTTTAGTACCGGTGTTCCACCCGCTCTCAGGAGCTCTGATGTGATACCGTCATCACCCGGCGCCTTGTTGTTCTTAAGCTGTTTCATGGCCATTCTAATCTCGTACAGGCTGATGTCTGGGATATCTTCGGTGAAGTGTCGGGTCAGCTTGGCTCTTGGATCTTTGGCCGCGCTGCTAACAGGCTTAGCGACCGAAGCGTATAACTGTCCATAGAACCTTTCGATCTCCTCTAATACCTCTGCCTTGGTCGACGCTAAACTTCCATCTTCTCTCTTCAGCTTTGTCAATTGGCTTTGTCCAATAGACAAATCTCTTGCGAACACTTTGGAGCCTTTGTTCCGCTCTATTGTCTTTTTAATATGTTTAGTATTAAAAAGACGGATGTCGTGCCGCAAGGATTTCGAAATTTGTCTATTGAGACGCCTATATGACTTTGCATCATCGGAAGACTGCAATCTTAGCGAGCGTCGTTCGGCCATGAGATTTACAGTGTGATCGGAGAATTTCTGCGGTTTATTTGAACGGCGGGGTCTAAAGAACTTAGCACCCACCGTTTAGACAGTTTCTACGAGCCCGTTGTTTATCTCGTCCACCGACGCAAGGTTCTCTAGGCAAGCAAAACGATTCGAGAGCTCGAGCTGAAAGTCCTCGGGGTTTTGGATATGTTCACGAGTAGGTCGGAGTGTGGACTTCATCAGGCGGGACCTTTCGAGCTTAACATTAATATCTAATGTGCCTCGTACAATTCTGTGATCGCTGCCGGTTTTCACCCTGTGGATCACGGAGACATAATTAAATATTCGTCTCTCGGTGGTCATGATGAAGTCTATCTCGTTTTTCGTGGAACCATCAGGGCTCATCCAGGTCCATTTCCTGTGAGGCGGCTTCTGGAAGAAAGAGTTCATCATAAAGAGTTCCTCTCTCTCCAGAAAGTCAGCCAACCTCTAGCCCCTAGGGTTCCGTTGCCCATATCCAAATTGCCCCACCCTCAGCTCATCGTCGTTTTTTCTACCCAACTTTGCGTTGAAGTCCCCCATAACAACAGTGAAGTGGGTCTTAGACATATGAATGGCCCGACTTACGTCCTCATACATAGTCTCCACCTCATCATCTGGGTGTGACGATGTCGGTGCGTATACCTGAATGACCTTCAGCGAATACCTCTTGGATATTCTGAGTATTAGGTATACCACCCTGCTCGACACACTTTCGATGGTGATAACGTTGTTAGCAAGGGACTTGTGAACGAGAAAGCCGACACCACCTTGGGACCGCTGGTCACCTTCCCGGTAGTAGAGCAGGTTGCCGGACCTTAGAGTTATCGTGTCCTCGCCCTCTCTACGGACTTCAGACAACCCCACAATATCCCAACGCAACCTACTCAACTCTTCTTCCAGCTCAGCAATCCTCTCGTCGGTCCTCATTGTGCGCACGTTGTGTGTTACCAGGGCCAGTCGTCGTTTGCGGGAGTGGTAGCCGGGCGTCTGCCAGGGATTCTTAGCACCCCCTTCTCCGCCGTTACCGGGGCCGCTACCGTAGCCCCGGGCTAGCGGAGCTGCTGGTGACTGGGAGCCTGGTCTTTTTCTTAGTTTCATACTGAGGGTATTTGCCCATAATCGCCGCGCTGGGCAGGCGTGGTGGCGATCGCAGAAACGTAGCTTCGCGACAGGGATGCTGCTCCCCATCCCTGCCCTGTGCCATTTTAGCTACGTTTTTATTTGAATGGTTATACCGCCATTAGTCGGTTCCGCTGTACCTCAGTCGGCTCCTACGACACCTAGTACTAGAGGGGGGTGCTATTCTACTCTGCCGGCACCCCACGGCATAATCAATCTAATTCAATGCTCCTTGTCAAATTTTTAGTTTTATGTCAACGGGAAGTACCCTATAGGTTTTGATTCCGTTGCGTGAGTGTCGAAATATGCAGTTTAACGACAAAAATAGCTCATCTATCTGATAACTGAGAAGGTTGATTTAGTTAATTTCATGATAAATCCCAAAATGGGATATAACATAAGACGTAGGATATACGATCGAACATCATCGGGTTCTGTAGCTCCTACGTTGGTTAAATGGTCTAATACAATATTCTTAGGTAAACAATTTGGTATAAACAGGCATAAGGAGGTACCTAGTATATTTCTTGGAAACTGGAGTTTTGTTGGATTGCGTTCAAGCTGGGAGGTACGAGCGCTATCACGTTGACTTGCCTCGGGTCATCGCGGGAGCAGCGAAGTAATTAAGGAAAATAATGAAAACAACCGACGCCCTATCGCTATTACTGATGAATAATAATGCAAGTGCAAAATAAAAAAAATATTGTTTGTGGAAACTATAGCCAAATACGTTCGAAACTATTATAGGGATCTATTTACTCAATATCGCGTGAGTACCTAACGTTGTTAAGATTGGTACTATAGTTTAACTTGTTCACAATGATAATTAAGTATATATACCCCTGTTTAAATCCCTGTACTCTGTATAGTAATAGGTACCAAAGTACCTACCATGTATATTTATAAAAAAAATCTTTTTCTGCCTAGAGGTACATAGTTGAGTGTTTCATTAGGTATACGATACACTTAACAAAGATAAGTACGCCTGTCATGGTCCTGAAATAACTCAAATACCTACAGGCGAATGATTATAGCTGTGGGTACTCTCCGTAATGAAACAAAGCGTATCTACGTACGTACGATGATTCATGGTAGGTGGAGATCGACCCGCGATACCGCCGTCTGGGTTGAACTTCGGAACCCACTAAATCTCGCCGTGCTATAAAATGAGCTGCAATTGTCAATAGTTAGTACTGCGAGTAATAATTCTGTTGCGTTGTAAAGTTCAAGGACTTTCAGAGTTACCTATATATCGTCCGTAACCTCCTGAGATCTCCTATCCGCATATGGACAAATTTTACAAGAGGAAAAAAGAACTAAGTAATTGCGTTCCGATGTCTGAACTCTAAAAAAAAATTAGTTACATATAAATATCAGGGGACATCTTACACACGGTCTCTGACCCCAAACTAACCAAAGCTTGTGATATGGCTGCCAGAGACTGATATACTACATATATAGGTACATACTTTTAAATACATACTTATGTAGATAGTACCTAAATAACACCCAGACATAGAGCAAACACCAATGTTCAACCAATAATATAAATGCTTGCCTTGGGTTGGGTGGGGATCGAACCCACGCCTCTTTGTTAGAAAATATAGAGAAGAAGTCAGGTTTACTAACCACTAAGCCACCGAGGCAGTCCTAGTTAATAGTAAGTTGTGTAAAATTAATGGATAGAAGATGTCAAAAGGTCACGGATGATCACTTTTCATTATGAACAACTTTCCCAATGGGATCAACTCCGAACTCGTGAATAAAATGTGCTGTTCCATGCAAAAAGTCCATCGACTCTCGTCAACATGTCTGGGGCAGTTGATTTATTTTTGGCGATTTCAGGGTTCGGGCAAATAGCGGCTGGTGTTTAGATCTTATTCAAAAAAATCTTGTTACTTTGTAAGTAATTTTGAGAATGTCTTTTACTCTCAATCATTGATTGCATTTGGGTGTACTTAGTGAATTCCCACAAGTCGAGTATAGCCGTACATTTTTTTAAAACCATTGCCAACCCCCTGTTACTTTGATGTGCAAGAATTCAAACATACTATACGTACAATATCTGCCCAATATTATAAACCGACTTGTGTTTAAATTTGATCTCACAACTTTTAACAGTAAAAGAACTGCTTCACGTGTTGTTTTTATATGGCATTTTTTGATGTGATCAAATTATCTTTTTCATATCCTAGTGCGGGTAGTGCGCTATCACCCCAAGCAGGAGTCGAGTTGTCATAGACGGGAAAATATATTAGTATATACACGATATAGAAAATTAATTGGTCGATCTCTGCCCGCTTTATATAAACTAATAGACTGCTGCCTATTTTCAAACAGCTTTGCCTGGATTTGATTGATTAAAATAAAATACATTCAATATGACGTTGAATCTATTCGTTTATGGAAATAAAATATACGTTATATCTTGTAAAACAATATTATGTACAATACTTAGTACCTAACGATTTCCGATAGCATCCATAACTTAAATAATCAGCCAAGTACGAGTCGGACTCGCGCACGGAGGGTTCCGTACTGTATGGGAGCCCCTTTAATATTTATTTTATTTTATTATTTATTATTAAAGGGCATATATAACTTAATATTGTGTGAAAATTTCAAGCATCTACCTGTTACCATTATTAATATAGAGCGAAAAACGGCTAAAAATCAGGTTTATAGTATGGGACAATATTCCTGTGTTCACCTACTAGAACAAATCGTATATAGATCAACAGGAACGGTACGACTCTAATAGCATCGCTTTGATTCTGGATGAAGTCCACCAAATATGTGGCTCCCATGTCCTAATCACATAATTGCTCCGTGGGACCCATAAAAACCGTGGTAGGCTAGTGGGAGTACGCTTGCTTTACAAGCGTGTCTTCAAACCTGGGGCCTTAATGTGTAAGCACTCTGACGTTCAGGTTCGCTTTTCCTCCTGCTCGCGCCAGTTACTCACGCTACTCGAGCGAGCGGAAGGAAAAGCGAAGCTGAACGTCAGAGCGCTTATGTACATACACAATAAGGTCCCTAGTCTGGTACCGTTCCCAAGAATTGAGTTCTTTGCAATTTATTTACCGATTTACCCACTACTGGCTTTGCAGTGAAGGAAAACATCGTAAGGCATACATCCAAAGAAAAATATCGACAGCGTATGTGAATCCACCTCTAGGGTGGAAATGGCCCAATCACCCTATGTCCAGCAGTGGACTATAAAGTCATTATAAAGTGGGAGGCATCCATTCCTTTCTAATCGCGACAAAACAGTTGATTTATTTTCTCATCTGAATGTCTGAAATATTCTGTCTACCTCAAATTTATCTAAATACACACAGACCTTCCGACCCAGACAAAGTAGGCATAATTATTTATGTGACCGCGGGTCGCCTACGTTTTCCATTTATCAATATAATAGAATGAGCTATACCAGCTCTATTTATATTGTTAAGGGCAGAAGGATGACTACATTAGGAAACGAAAATAACTTTTGACACCATATTTGGTGGATACATTATTGGTAATTAGATCCTAGCTAGGTTCTAAGGTACTAAATAATACTCTATTACTTACCTCAACCTCAGTTTACAGACATATGATTTATAGTACGAATCCTCCATAGAAAGTATGATGGGTTGAATATGAAATACTCGTAACCCGATTTGGTACTTACTTTAGTCGGAGCGTGTTGGATATGACCCTTTTCGACTGTATGATTTTCGATGGTAGGCCAGCATTGTGTTAACATTGAACTATTCTTATTCTTCATATCGATTGATCCCAATATAATGCACATGTGGATATAGTAGGTATATTATGATCCAATTACACTACTACTACTACATAGAAAGCAATAGGATCAGCAGTTAACTGAAACGAAAATACTTGTACCTATCTACCTCACTATGGGCACGAGCGCGCAAATTTTTGGATATTTTATTCAGTAAAAAGGAAACTCAGTAAAAAGCTGAGATAAGATAGGCTGAAGAAAACTTTTCTAGCCCGGCAGAGCGCAAAAATTTTCAATGTTTTTTATCCTTAAAGTAATAAAATTAGTAAAAAGTGAGCATTAGAAACGACATTGTCTTACTTAGGTAAACGCGAGCATTGCGAGCATATTTTTATTACTTTTTTCAAGAATAACAAAATTTTGACCAAAATTTTAGGTTATTTTAGAGGTCGCAGGCTCTTGGGCCAAGGAGTCCGGGGCCCTCCTCGAATCGGGGGACCGTGGCATTTTGCCAGTCCTGCCTCACTATTGTTACGCCGCTGTATATTAGTATCTAACATGGTCAGCCTCCCTCAGTTTTCTTCCCCATTTCGCTCGGTCCACAACATCGTCTCCGGAAATACTTCAGTCTCTTATGTCCCTTTTTGCACGATGGCCTTCCCTCTTATTTTAGATCAGCCTCTGGTTTTTGACCACGGATGGAAAATTATAGTGCTAAGTTGCCTAGGTACTTACTCGTAGTCTGGTGGTAAGGACAAATAGTGTAGGTACTAATTATTAAAAAAATTAAAAAATAAATATGAAAAACATAATATTACTTAATACTAAAAGTGACAAATATATAAAAATATCAGTATAATTTTCGGTTGGCTAATGAATATGAAAAAAAAAACATTCTTGGAAGTCTGTTAAAACATGAAATCTTCTTCTTGTTATAGTGCATTTCATCTTATAGTTCCTCTGCCGTCATGTTGGCAGTGATGCAAATAAGTGTGGGCATATAATTCTTTCTTTGCACTCCTGCAGGGGTGCCAACATGACGGCATAGGAACTATTTGATGAAACGCACTCTATTTCGTTTTATCTGTCGTTTAAAAATAGTTTATGTAAGGAAGTACAATACATTCTAAAATGATAACACTCCAATCAGAAAGGAAGTGTTACTTAATCTGTGACGCAAAGAAGGCTGTTGGGCAATCGATTGCTTACCTACTTTCCTTCTATCCTTCGTTACATTACGAGGACAAGCATATTGCTTTTTTACTTACGTTATTATGTCTAAATATAGAACATCGTTTGGAAATTGTTTAAAATGGTGTTGTTCTTTGTAGATGTTTGACTTTATTTGTGTTCGCTTAGTTCTCCACTACGCAATAAATTTTGATGAAATTTTCACTATTTGTTATGAACTACCCATACTGAGTTATGGAAGGTTTAAAGGTATAACAAATACAACCTAATTTGAAAAAAAAATCTATGTTAATTTTTCTACGAAAGAGGCTGAATCGCTAGTCTGGGAAAAAAATACGACGTGGATACCGCATAACGCTACGTTGAACTTTGAAACTTTTTAGTCTGTGTTCAAACTAGTCTAAGAATAGCTCTAAATAAACTAGCTTTGCATTTTATTTCCTTATTATTTTCCGGATACAGAAAAAAAATGTATGGCGGGGATGGACCTTATCTCAGAATAAGGACTAAAGTAAGTAGTTTTTATTGGAGTAAAATTTAGCAAAATTATACTCCAATAAAAACTACGTTACAGCTGTCTCATTCATATCTGGCTACCCAACATACGCCAGAGTGAGTGGAACAAAAAAAACGCATTGTCTGTCGTTAAACGTCAAAATCACTAGATGGAATGTCATAATGGTTGAAATTGGGGGTAGCAAAATTCAATAGCCTACTGGCGGCAAATACGTAAATCTGCCATTGGTGTACGTGCATCTTTTTCTAACTCCTTTTAAATTTCATATTTAAAATAGACAATGTGATATATACGAGTAACTCTTGCTATTTTAGTACGGTTTTTGGTACTTTAGTTCTTATTCTAAGGACTCAACTGTCAAGAATTTGTTTAAGACCACTATAATTTTTTCTTTATTTTCTACCTATGCATGTTACGAAATGTTCGTTTTGATAAGAGAGCCCTCTAGTGTTATACTCAAGAACTTGTATAAAGTGGCTAGCTAGCCATGGCAGACTCAATACGGTTCATCATGATACGACCTTTAGCTCTACCAAATACAAATTGTTCCAAGTTCTGACACTACCTAATTTTGAAAGAATGTAAACCATTTTTCTTAACCAAAATTTAAATTTTATTAATCACACAAATACCTTCTTACCCATAGATCCGATGCTGTTTATTAGTATCTGTGTACCACACTGGAGAATATTATATCTACCTATACATAATATAATATAGCTGACGGCTGCTTAGAATAAAAAAAAAAATAAAAGTTATGAGAACACAGATTTTTATTAAATTTTAGCTCTGATGAACTTATGATATATTAATAAAAGATATAATTATGTATAAACGAAAATTATAACTATTAACCGTTTCATCAGTTTTCAAATATAAAAAACCACATCCAAATAGTTCAAAATAGTTTTTGTAGCTGAAAGCCACAATGCCATAGAAATAAACAAAACACTACATACGAGTAATACTCATTTGCACCTTATTGCTACGTTTGTGCTATAGCTGCCTAATCTAACAAGATAATTGTTTAATGAATTTAGCCACTTTCTAGGGAGGGTAGAGATAGTTGAGCGCTCGATAGTAGCAACAACACATCTATATTTACCTGGATTTGTTTCCGAAAATTAAATATCAGATATGAATCATGAACTCACTTTAGAAATGTTGTTAATGATATCTTTTAATCGGAGTGATGGAGTAGATTAGAACAGCTATTTTCGTTTTTTTATTGTTAATTTTTACTTTCCCTTCCATGTCCGATCAATTCTATTATTCATTCCAGATGTTTATTTTCAATCAGAAGTTTACCCATGGGCGTATATGAGGGGGGGTCCGAGGGGTCCGGACCCCCCCTTGACCTATACATTTTCAAATATTTTTATATGCGTATCCTAGTAAAATAACGAATGACTAATATCATCTCTGCAAATGTGACAAAAATTGGAGAAAGAACCTTTCTCAGGCAGATACATCTGGTTTGTTACATTCCTACCCTAAAGTTTTTATCTATGGTCTTTTGTTTTGGTCGGTCGACGGTCAACACGTGCAATAGATTGAATGCAAAAAAGGACTTTTACAATTTTAAGTGACAAAAGAAACCCATGGCCAAGATGTTTTATTTTACGACTAGCTTTTGCCCGCGGTTTCACCCGCGTATTTTTTGCTGTTTGTGAAATCCCAGAACATTTTATTTTTACGGGATGAAAAAGTAGCCTACGAAACTCTCCGATCTTTAAAGTAGTACATCCATGCATAAAAATTAACTCGTTCCTTCTCTCCGTTGCTGCGTGAAAAAGAAACAAACAAACACACTTTGGATTTAAAAATTAGTAAAAATGCCTATCAGTTTTAGTACAAACAAAAAATAAATGTTTTCGAAAATAGATCGTTAGAAAGTGTTTTAGAATAAAAGAAGGCTTCTAGAAACCGTTTTTGTTTAATTTTATCAGATGATTTTTGTTCGTCCGCTAGGGTTAAAACTAGACGAGACTTAAAACTAGAAATGGAACACAAAATCTGACGACATGGGCTTGGTTGGTAATTTCATTTTGTGGGCTCACATTGATTGACAAACTTGAGAAGTATTTTATTAGTGCAGCGTTTATGTTGGTAAATAAGATAGATCATAATTGGAGGTAATTAGGTACACCAAAATGAAATTACCAACCAAGCCCATGTCGTCAGATTTTATGTGTTCCATTTCTAGTTTTAAGTCTCGTCTAGTTTTAACCCTAGCGGACGAACAAAAATCATCTGATAAAATTAAATAATATAGGTAGGTACCTATTATAATTAAGAAGAAATAGCAAGAGCTGCAATAATGCAAAACCCAACGATCTACTTAGGTACTTTAGGTAGGTACTAAGAGATTTTTACAAAACAGTGTCAAATGATGATGAACCCCTAAAGAACTAAAACAATAGTGACTATCTCACTGGCCACTTAAGTTAGGCCAAATCATTATATTATTTAATAATTATTATATAAATATTTATAGCCTCCCCGACAAGGGTTTTTCAAATATTGCGTATTAACACAGACTTAAAGAAAATAAACTAATTAAAGATGCAACATTGCATCAATGTAACTAGAGTTCCTCTTCATCACAAAAGCCCTACGAAAATTAATGGGACTAATTTTGGCACATTGGGTATGCGATTGTGGCGCCGCATCTGCGGGACTTTTTTTGAGAATTGGATTCTAATAAGATTCTAATCAGTTCGCCGAAAACGAAACTTAGGTGCTTACTTCGTCACACTTATCAAAATTAGTGCAACAGCTTAAGCTGTGTAATGGAAGTGTATAAACATGCCTGATGTAATAATATAAAGATACGTTTCTAACTATTTTTTTTTAAAAACCTCTCCCCTTTTTTGGACAGTCGGTAAAAATTGTGGACCCCCCCCTTGCAAGAGCTATATATACGTCCGTGAGTTTACCTATATCTCTTTAGATGTGTAGAAATATATAGGTATGTATGTTGACGGCAACAGATCGGGGCTCATACTATCGGTCGTGGGGGCTACAAACCTAAACTGTTCACCGACACGACTATCGGGATAATAATTGTCGAGTCAACATTCCATATGGCGGTAACCTTGCCAAGTCAAGGTACTTACTCAGTTTGTCCTTTCTGGGCTTTCACGAGGTTCTCGTCATTTGGGATAGTGACGTCGACTTATTCGACTGGTCCCAGCCCGTCGACCACCACGTTATCAGGCCTATTGGCTACAATAGTCTTGTTTGTGATGATACAGCGGTCCCAGTAGAGCAATGCACGACCATTTTCGAGAACTGGTTGCAGAGCGCAGGTTGCACTTTTAGTACGGCACCTCGAACTCGATAAGGCTGTTGTCGAGCAAGTTTCGGTGGATGATCCTGGCTACTTGGTTGTGTCCGTGCAATTAACTCACCGTTAGCAAGATGAGAACAACCGGAAGTGATATACCTGAGTGACTCTCCGGGACGGTGGCATGCCCGAAAAATGTCGAACGTACCGTCCTTCGATATATGTACTTCCGGTAGTTGTTCGTCATGTTTACACTTCGTTCCGCAATTGCACAATTGCAATACTGATATTGATATAATTGGATTTGTATGACATTATGTTATAGAGATAGGTTGGTACTAAGCTGACCCGGCAAACGTTGTTTTGTTATATAAATTATAAAAAAAAAGAAAAACTTACCGAATTCAAAAAAAATCATACCGTTTTGAACGAGTTCGATAACAAACACTGTGGACACGGGATTTTGATTTATTAGATAGTATCACTTGAATTTTTAACATCAGAGGGGACGGGGGATGGCAGAAGAATCTCCTTATTAATTTTAGGGAAAAGGGAGGGTATATTCTGGGTTGCTGGTTGAATCTAGGTACAGCTACATAAATTAAGAGAATACAGATAAATAGCATAAGTTACTTTAATTTTATTTAATTTTACACGAGTGAAATTAATCACTCAGTACCTAGTGATGATTCATTTTCAAACATGTCCTTGTTTTATGTATTCAAAATAACTATGAAATGAAAATAAATATGTGAAATAATTTTTTTTTTACCAAATGAGATACAATAGTGTTGTAGTGATGATTATAGTGTTTCATGATTTTGTTTCATTGAACCTAGCAAAATAATGAGCAATACTAATTTTATTTACATTATGTTCTTATAATATTATAAATGTAATTAAGACAGATAGTGTAGCTTTAAAAGTTTTTTTTAATAAGTACCTACATCAACGCATATTTACTAGGTAAGTGCTGCTTTACAAAGTGCAAATTTTACTGCGGTATCAACTCCGAAAACGCAAAATACTTATATTATGAGTCATGCAAAAAGCTCATTCTATCCATCCACCCATCAGCCATATGACGTCCACTGCTGGACATAGGCCTCCCCTATGGATCTCCAATAAGACCGGTTAGAAGCGGCTTTCATCCAGCATGATCCTGCGGTATTGATGATACCATCTGTCAACCTCGTAGGTGGACGTTCTACGCTGCGCTTGCCGTTACATGGTTTTCACACGAAAACTGGCGATTGACATCTTTCTTGAAGTCGGACCAACCTAACTGGACTACTCGTCCTAGGTAGACGCTCTACTAGCGTAACTCTAGGTATAAAAAGCTCATTGGCTCTGACAAAATGTGTCTTTTTTGCGATTTCGAGATTGTTCCCATAGTAAAAGTCGTCTCTAATGATGTGTTATATAAGTTTCTGCACTTCGCAAAGCAGTAGCCTGTTTACAGTAATCCTAAGTTGAAATTAAATGCCAGCTCTTACATGTATTTATTTTGAGCACATAGCCTACATATATAGATACTAATAATATGCTATCTCATTGCTATTACAAATTATGAAGTTATTCAAAAAGAGGGTATGGTTAAACCGAAAGGAGGAGATTCCAAGGTGAGGCCAAAACAGAATTCAAGAAAATGAATTCAGCTGTTTCATTTATTTCCTCGGATTCGGTTTAACTTATAGTAAAATGTGGTAAAAGGGATAATTCAGACAATTGTTATAGAGTTAGTACACCCATTCTGAATAATATTGTACTCGTATATTGGAAATATTATATTGGGGAGACATATACCCGCCAGTTGACATTTTGTGGTGGACGATGATGAATTTTTAAAATGCATGAAGTGAAGCATTTGCTTAATTAATTTATCTTTATCTTTACACCACCATTATCTAAATCACTATTTTTAAAAACATACTTACAAAGATTAATTATTATGTATTTAAAACTACATAATAAAAAATGGCTCTACATCACAATGACCATAATATATCTATACTTAAGTTAAATAACTAATCTACTTCATTTGGCACATTGATTCACAGTTCTCTCTAAACACCGAATCGATTTGAGAGAGAATTAATTAATATTGCTTATTAAACTATTTTTCTACTTAATCCTATGACTGACTTTTTTAAACCTATTCCATGTATAGTACGACTATTATTTATTCATATTATCACTAAATGTATTTCAAAGCTTTGTTTATACCAATGTAATCTCAATTCAAAAGGTCTAATTTGGTATAACAAAATTTGAATTACATTGTCCGTTTTTGGCCTGTTTTACTACTCAATAATACTGATCGGTAAATCTTTATAACGTCGTATATACGGAATGAAAATAAGTATATATCACATTGGAAATAAAAAATATATCTTATTACTATTAGTACTTCAATTTAAAATTGCACATCTCTTTACATCAGTTGACTTATGCTGCCTTCAAAGAAAACTGCATCAAAACCGGACTAGTACTTTTGCAGAAAAATGGCAACATGGATTTGCACGAACAAACAAACATCCTCTGACCCCTAACGCATATACAGTATCCATCCCGTCGTGTGTAAAAAGCACTAAAAATTTAATAATTTAAGTTTAAAATTGTTCGTCTTCCTAAATTCAGTAGTGCCACGGGTAATGATGATGGGAAGTTCACGGGTAATTAGATTGTAGAGACTAAGCTGCTATAGAAAATTGGTCGTGCCACGGGAGAGAGACATTTCCTTTAGCACTACTAGTATAGTACTAGGGACAAACGCCTGTTTACAATATTAGTGCAGATGATTAGTGCAAGTGTTGAGTGATAAGTAGTAAACACGTGAGGACACCAATTGACTACTAATCACCTACCGCTTGAACTTATCACCTGCACTAATCACTAATCAAAGTGTAAACAGGACATAATATAGACTGCAGTGACTATAGATTTTTTTTTTTTGACAAAATCAAAGCTGTCAAAGTGCAGTGAATTCTGCAGCAAATTTTTCAAAGTTTTTTAATCTCAATTTTATTTTGAAAACTAAAATGAGCAATCTAATTTGAGCAATAGCCGTGAGAATCAAAACCTACGTATGCATTTTTGCTTATTTTTTTTATTTTACGAGTTCCGTCAAGGCAAAGAAATTTCTTATGTGAAAACAATGATCTTTTGTGATGTGAATGATTAATGATTTTTTAAAAGGTCACGTTTCCATATTTTATCTAGGCGCTATTCAGCGCGTTTATTACCCATACTTTTGTGTACCTATTATAAAAGTAGACGAGTCGTGCAATTTCGGTTTGAAGTTTTAAATCTCTTTCCTACCTATCTTAATCTATATTAAGTTAGTTAATCATAATTCACTCGTATTTCAATCATCACGTATATAAATATCAACGGTGATATTTATAAATATCCTACCACTTGAAAAAAATCTGCTCTAACCCTTCTATGCTATCAAAGACCCGTCTTTATTAAAACAGATCTTATAGAGTCATTTATTTTTTTACGAGAGAAATAGTGAGGAACAACAGACCTATATATTTGATTGACTAAGTGATCGAATAAGATAATTATTTTTCGCAAAATATGGTAAAACCGCCTTCCAACGTGTACAAAATTCGAATATATCGCTCGAATTGTTTACATTATTGTTGATTTTTTCAAAAACGGCTCAGCCGATTACTGTAAAATATAAATGGGTCCACTTCGGGAGTATGCCCTTTCACCATAAAAATAATTTTTCGATTTGGTTCACAATTGGCGAAACTATCGATGAACATATACAAAAAAATCGGAAATCGGTTTACCTTTTTGGAAATCGGTTGAAAATAAATTAATCGTCTTTAGTTTCTCGCATTGGTCTTAATATCCATGATTTTAACATGCCTAACATATAGGAGTTTATAATCACGATATATTATACAATACATAGTATACAAAAACTATTACTACCATAATTCATAGCGTTTGTTAAATACACACAACACCTTGACTAATATTGAAAATTCTGCTTAAACCTAACACATGGACAGACAAATATGAGCTGAAAGGCCTGAAAGTGTCCACTCAGAGCCGCGTCTACTCGTAGTTAAAACCTGGGAAGGTGTCACTAGTGTCGCGGTTGAATGGTTCCTCCTTGACGAGGTCGAGGTCTCAGGAGGGAGGGTCGGGAGGAGCTGGTGGGCCCAGAGGTGCATGACCCAGGAGTTTGGCCGCGGCTGGTAGACCAGCTATGTCGAAACCTGGCGGCGGAACGATGCCCGCTGCTGTCATCGTACCTTGTAGGTATGCCACTAGCCTGAAATTGAGAAAGAGTATTGTTATTTTTACAGAGATACCAGAGGGAAAATGTGGTCGATCGAGAAAAGAAAGAAAGAGATGCAAAGTTTTAATATGGCATGAGTTAGAGTTAGAAAGTGACATGAAAAATATCTCGATTGAGTGGCTAGTTGCCGTGTTTTTCTCTCAGTAGTGTCAAATTCCAATACGTATTTGACAGTTTTGCCAGCCCCGAGCCAAATTTTCCATACATTTTTGTGGATGAGAATTGACTCAAGCGATAACAGCGCTATCTCTCTAGTTTTAATAGATCTGTGGTTAATTCACATAATTCCCACGCTACTGTGATATTTAAAGTAAAAGGAATATTGTGATATTTACGATTTTTGGTGCAATAGAGTAGATGAATTAAATTGTATTTAAAAAATGGGGATTTTTGGTTGCTTGAGCGGTTAAAATAGTTAACCGGTTACGAGTAAATTATACTGCCTTTGTCTTCCCATTTCTGGGTGTAGGCCTTTTCTCGGTCATGTCATACTTTACACGTAAACGGAAACTACAGTAGATTCAAGCGGAAACGAAAAAGAACTAACAAATATTTATGGAGTCAGACGAAAACGATAATAGGTAAGTATGTACTTAGTTTTCGTTCACTATGCAAACTCATACTATACCTCTGGTGAGGGCTGCCTCTACAGTAACGTCCGTTCCGTGGATATTAAATAGATACTATTTACGAATATACCAAACACCTATGTACAACGTGTTAGCAGGTATTTGACATATTGTAAACACGTAAGAGAAGTAATTATTTTTCGCAAAAAATGGCAAAACCGCTTTCCATCGTGTACAAAATTCCAATATTTCGCTTAAGTTGTTTACATTATTGTTGATTTTTCAAAAGCAGCATAGCCGAATTTTGTAAAATTTAAATGGGACCACCTCGGAAGTATACCCTTTCGAACTAAAACGAACTTTTCGATTCGGTTCGATTGGCGAAATTATTGATGAACATACACAAAAAAAAACTCATAGAAGGGAACATAGAACCTCCTCCTTTGTGGAAGTCGGTTAATTACCTCCTAAGCTCTTCAAGAGCACTGGCCTGCATCATGATGTAGTTCTTCGCCAGTAGTAGAGTGGCGATCTTGGACAGCTTCCTAACGGATGGCGAGTGCGCGTACGGAATCACCCCGCGGAGCTCGTCTAGTGCGTCATTCTGAAATCAAAACAATCTCGCGTCACTTCCGTCGGCAACCTCAGAATAGATTTATTAGAGACGTAGGTACTTAGAGACATTTATTTTTAAATGCAGCTTTTTCCGATCGAGTCGTACTGGCCTTGAAGTAATTTTGGCGCATATCCATCCATCAGCCATAAGAAGTCCACTGCTGGACATAGGCCTCCCCTATGGATCTCCAATAAGACCGGTTGGAAGCGGCTTGCATCCAGCGCGATCCTGCGGTCTTAATGAGGTCATCCGTCCACCTTGTGGGTGGACGTCCTACGCTGCGCTTGCCGGTACGTGGTCTCCACTCGAGAACTTTTCGACCCCATCGGTCATCAGTCCTCCGCGCTATGTGCCCTGCCCATTGCCATTTCAACTTGCCAATCCGTTGGGCTATGTCGGTAACTTTGGTTCTTCTACGGATCTCCTCATTTCTGATTCGATCTCGCAGAGAGACTCCGAGCATAGCCCTCTCCATAGCTCGTTGGGCTACTTGGAGCTTACCAATAAGGCCCATAGTGAGAGACCACGTTTCTGTGCCATAAGTCATCACTGGCAACACACACTGGTCGAAAACTTTCGACTTGAGGCACTGAGGTATGTCGGACGAGAAGACGCTACGCAATTTTCCGAACGCTGCCCAGCCGAGTTGGATTCGGCGATTGGCCTCTTTCTTGAAGTCGGACCTACCTAACTGGACTACTTGTCCTAGGTAGACGTACGAGTCAACGACTTCAAGAACCGAGTTCCCAACAGAGATCGGGGTGGGTACAACATGGGAATTACACATAACTTTCGTCTTGTCCATGTTCATCTTAAGACCCACCTGTTGAGAAACCCGATTGAGGCCTTCGAGCATCGTGCTGAGCTCTTCCATCGATTTTGCCATGACTACTATATCGTCGGCAAACCGAAGGTGAGTGAGGTATTCGCCATTGACATTGATGCCGAATCCTTTCCATTCCAGGAGCTTGAAGGCGTTCTCCAAAGTAGCCGTAAACAGTTTCGGAGAAATTACGTCTCCCTGTCTTACGCCTCTTTTTAAAGGGATCGCCTTGGAGCTCTCTTCCTGTACTCGGACCGACATAGTGGCGTTATTATACAAGCACTTCAACACTTCGATGTACCGATAGTCAATACGGCATCGTTGGAGAGACTCGAGCACAGCCCAAGTCTCGACCGAATCGAATCGATCTTGGATCTTTGGCCGCGCTGCTAACAGGCTTAGCGACCGAAGCGTATAACTGTCCATAGAACCTTTCAATCTCCTCTAATACCTCTGCCTTGGTCGACGCTAAACTTCCATCTTCTCTTTTCAGCTTTGTCAATTGGCTTTGTCCAATAGACAAATCTCTTGCGAACACTTTGGAGCCTTTGTTCCGCTCTATTGCCTTTTTAATATGTTTAGTATTAAAAAGCCGGATGTCGTGCCGCAAGGATTTAGAAATTTGTCTATTGAGACGCCTATATGACTTTGCATCATCGGAAGACTGCAATTTTAGCGAGCGTCGTTCGGCCATGAGATTTACAGTGTGATCGGAGAATTTCTGCGGTTTATTTGAACGGCGGGGTCTAAAGAACTTAGCACCCACCGTTTGGACAGTTTCTATGAGCCCGTTGTTTATCTCGTCCACCGACGCAAGGTTCTCTAGGCAAGCAAAACGATTCGAGAGCTCGAGCTGAAAGTCCTCGGGGTTTTGGATATGTTCACGAGTAGGTCGGAGCGTGGACTTCATCAGGCGGGACCTTTCGAGCTTAACATTAATATCTAATGTGCCTCGTACAATTCTGTGATCGCTGCCGGTTTTCACCCTGTGGATCACGGAGACATCATTAAATATTCGTCTCTCGGTGGTCATGATGAAGTCTATCTCGTTTTTCGTGGAACCATCAGGGCTCATCCAGGTCCATTTCCTGTGAGGCGGCTTCTGGAAGAAAGAGTTCATCATAAAGAGTTCCTCTCTCTCCAGAAAGTCAGCCAGCCTCTGGCCCCTAGGGTTCCGTTGCCCATATCCAAATTGCCCCACCCTCAGCTCATCGTCGTTTTTTCTGCCCAACTTTGCGTTGAAGTCCCCCATAACAACAGTGAAGTGGGTCTTAGACATATGAATGGCCCGACTTACGTCCTCATACATAGTCTCCACTTCATCATCTGGGTGTGACGATGTCGGTGCGTATACCTGAATGACCTTCAGCGAATACCTCTTGGATATTCTGAGTATTAGGTATACCACCCTGCTCGACACACTTTCGATGGTAATAATGTTGTTGGTGAGGGACTTGTGAACGAGAAAGCCAACACCACCTTGGGACCGTTGGTCACCTTCCCGGTAGTAAAGCAGGTTGCCGGATTTTAAGGTTATCGTGTCCTCCCCCTCTCTACGGACTTCAGACAACCCCACAATATCCCAACGCAACCTACTCAACTCTTCTTCCAGCTCAGCAATCTTCTCGTCAGTCCTCAACGTGCGCACGTTGTGTGTTACCAGGGCCAGTCGTCGTTTACGGGAGTGGTAGCCGGGCGTCTGCCAGCGATTCTTAGCACCCCCTTCTCCGCCGTTACCGGGGCCGCTACCGTAGCCCCGGGCTAGCGAAGCTGCTGGGGACTGGGGGCCTGGTCTTTTTGATTGTTCCATATTGGGTATTTGCCCGTAATCGCCGCGCTGGGCAAGCGTGGTGGCGATCGCAGAAACGTAGCTTCGCGACAGGGATGCTGCTCCCCATCCCTGCACTGTGCCATTTTAGCTACGTTTTTATTTGAATGGTTATACCGCCATTAGTCGGTTCCGCTGTACCTTAGTCGGCTCCTACGACACCTGGTACTAGAGGGGGGTGCTATTCTACTCTGCCGGCACCCCACGGCCCATAGGTCATTTGGCGCATAGGTCTACCTTTATTTTATTTTGTAGGAATTTCTTTCTGAGCTCTTCTACACGACACCTTCATTAAGTCCAGTCAAAATTGCATATGTATGGTGGTAGAGCTTTATTGCAAAGATCATTTGGGGAAGTACCAGAAGTACCATACCATTGATAGCTATTCGATCGTCGAAATCCGTGTTTAAATAACTTGGTATGCCCGGTATTGAAAATAAATACTTATATCTTGTATATTTTAAGAGCAAAATGATATTTTGAAATCTTTAACCGAATGTGAATGCAGTTCTGCGCTTCGTACTCGTAAACTTTTGGTTCGAAGATCTCAAGCTTATATTTCAAAGAAGGTTGTATAAGAACATAACTTTTCTTTTGTTACTCATAACTTGTTTCTCTCGTCATTCTTTCGTATGTGAACATCTACCAGCTCGATATCTACGGCTGAAATGATGATGATCTTGATTACCTTAATTCAAGGTATTTCAAAGCTTAAATCAATCTTCTACCCACGTGTGATGTAATAGCAAGAATCTTAGTAACCGTAAATGTTATGGAATGATATAATGAAGTGTTAGACAAGCAGTAATTGGATAACTTGTACATTGGTCGGAGCCTTATTGCACTTGATGTATTTTTGTAATTTTGTCTCACGGGTGGAATTTTTCAAGTTGCAGTAAAATAGGTATAAGGTATACGTTTATACTACGGTTTTATTTGCATCAAACGTGATTAAAAATGACGAATTTTAGTTGAAGATTTAGGTTACTTAATTTAACGTTTTTTTTTTGCTATTAAAGCAAAGTATAATCATCGTATTACCATCATCAGCTATAGCAAAAATGATCTAGCAAAAATAAAATCTACCTGATAAATAAATAATTTTACACACGTTACCATCTGTTTTTGTTCTGATTGCCACTCTTTGGTCACCAATGCAACTAGTGATAGGACAGTATTTTTTAGACTTTGAATACTTGATGTGTTTCACACACAGAACAGAAGAACTATATCTCTTTTCTGTGGTGCCACATTATGACTGTGACGTTAATTATATCAAGTGTGCCAGAGACTTTACGAATGTGTCATACTCGTGTGTTATCGTTCCTAGTACGAGCGTGTTTACTAAAATGTGTCATACGTAGAGTTCAGAGCAGGTTTTGAATGGAGCGCTTTTGCAACATTTCCCGTTATTAACGCTCATTTCTCTCAGTGGTTTGCAATTAATAGGTGCCTATGTATATTATTAGAGGATGTTATGCTTCTATTATTTTCAAACTTTTCATTTATCGTCATCATTTCGTTGGTCGTAGGACTTTCGTCCACTGTTAGGTATCGACTCGACAGATTTTCTATTGGACCGTTTGTCTCTTCTTCTTCTTTTCTCATTCCCACGTTAAGTGGGGTTGGCTCTCCTAATGCCAGGACATTTATGAGAGCCGACCGTTGTCTCTTGGTCTAAATTAGCCTTTTTAGGGTTCCGTACCAAAAGGGTAAAAACGGGACCCTATTGCTGAGACCCCGCTGTCCGTCTGTTCGTCTGTCCGTCTGTCCGTCTGTCTGTCACCAGGCTGTATCTCATGAACCGTGATAGCTAGAAAGTTAAAATTTTCACAGATGATGTATTTCTGATGCCTCTATAACAACAAATACCAAAAATAGAATAAAATAAATATTTGAGGGGCTCCCATACAATAAACCTTAATTTATAGACGTTTTTCGCTCCTATGCAGTACGAAACCCTTCGTGCTTGAGTCCGACTCGCGATTATTTAAAGATTGGGATATACTCGTCTACCAGGTGGCTGGGGGGCTATTGGACCGTTTGCATGCGACGTAATTATGCAGATGTATCTAATAGTCGATCACGTTGCGATTTGATGCTCCTCATATCTCTTGACGGAGCTGGTCGTTATTTGTTAACTTTATGGTCTCATTAGCCACCTCGCGCTAATTATCAGTCACTAGTTCTGACTATACAGGGTTATCTCCTGATCTTGGGTGATTAAAACCATCATTACAATCAACTTTTACTATGGGTCAACTAAAAAAGGCAGCTTAACATACATTTTGTCGATTCCGAGTTGTAATTTTGTTTCGAACAGCTGATTTTTTTTCTCGAATTTTGAATTGGGCCATAGAAAATTGAAGTTAGGCATCATTGATCATCGTTGTTTTAACATTTGACTACTTTGACTAATCAAAATAGCTATTCGAGCTCTTTTGACATCTCTCATCTATCCATCCTATAGTTACCTATTGCCAAGAGTAAAAAATGAAACCGCATTTTTTTTTACAATTTTGCACTTGGTGCCTTAGTGAAAGTTGATCATAATAATTAGTAGGTGGCGTTTTTTACAGGAACAAATTGTATGCTATTTTAAGCATCGACTTTTCATCATTTTTGCTGTTTTAAACATATTCATGTATATAACTACATTTAAAACTTACCAAATCGTGCATTCTTCTTCGTTCTCTGGCGTTGATGTTCAATCGTACAGTTTTTCCCTGTCGCATTTTATGCTTAGATTTACTTTCATTTAACGGCCTGAAAAAATATAAATCATAAAATTAATTTTAATTACTCATTATGTATAGTTAATTGAATCCAGGTGTGTGAACAACTGTGTGCTGTTAAAACTATATATTTGAACTGATTTTTTCTTGGGACATTTATTCATTTATTTAGTTTCTCTGATTCTGTGATTAAAGAACTTGATTTATCAATTGAATTTTGGTACCTATAATGGGTGGATCCATGAAAAAAATATTTTCTAAATGTCCCTAAATACATACAAATGACTGCGTAAAATACATAAAATTAAAATATTTTCACAATTACCCAAACAAAAATGATGATTAAGATGCAAACACTAAAGTATAAATTAAAGCTTAACTTTTTCAACCCCTAAGTTTCGAATGAGGGTGAATCAAAGCAGAGCGAAACAAGTGGGCAGCTGTGGACAATGGGTCATTGTGTGACACCAACCGAAGAGGTATTATCAAAAGGGACGGATCGCATTGATTTAGAATTAATATTCGTCTGAATTGTTTTATATCGAGTAAATTAGCAAATGACAAAATAATTTTCATGATTTTACCTATCTTACTCGTACAATAAAATGACAAAATAATTTTTAAGATTTTGCCAATTTTAATTCTAAATTCATAAATAATACAATCCGTCTAATTTACTCTACCAATATTAAAATTCATTATGTAATTTTGATACTTTGTTCTTGTTACTGATCTTTGATAAATAACGTAATTAATACTTACTTAGTAATAATTACATTTGACTAGGTAGTAACTAAAAATTGGCATAATAAATAAAACAGTTAAACATTAATATGTACCTTACCTAATTGTAACTTAACCATTTGCGATGAAGATTTCCTTTGAATGAAAGCTCTATTGGATTCATTGGGATATCTAAGTGTATAAATAATTAGGTACATGAAAATTAAGAGTATAAAAATATTTAGAAAAATTAATTTACGTAGTTTTTTGTCATTTCCATAGATTTATATACTTATTTTATTTGTGGCAACTATTTTGAAAAACAAGTGACCTGCCGTTTTTATCGCTAGCGTAGGGTAGGTTAGTGTTCCCTTTCAGCCAACTAAGAACAAACAATTGGTAGTTCCGTTGATCATTCACCCAGGTCTTACATTGTAATATGTCTGTGGAAACCGACATGAGAACACAATTGTTTTGCGCTATTGTGCACAGATGGTGCATGCACTTGAAGCGCTTGTTGCCGGCCTCCCCTCGGCTAGTTGGTAGTTTGTGAAATAGGTTCAACGATCGATATTTAATAGATTTTAGATAGTTTTGTAATAAAGTAAGTTGGCGGCTTTTAATAGAATAATACCCACTTAGGAAATATAACATTAATTTAGGATCACAATGTCTACGCTCCACCATGTAACCAAAACTGTCTTTGTGCGTTGTTATCGTTGTTACGTTCATATACATAATTATATATATATTATGTATTATATAAAGGAAAATTACATCATACTTAAGTAAAAAACTCACGAAGAAATTAGCTGTCTAAAGCAGATTATATGTGGTACGGGACTTTGTCTTTATTTGTTAATCGTAGAGTAAATTGAGCAAATAGTGTAATGTGTCTAGAGCAGGTGTGTTGTAGAAATCACAACAATATTACCTAATACTTTTAACTCGCTACAAAACAAAAATAAACGACAACTACAAAACTCACATAAAGCAACAAACTTGTCGTCAAGATAAATCATTTTTAAATTTTTAAACAATAACTGGTATCAACTCTCATAACAATAAATAACAGATATGACACGACATATTTTAAGTAGGTAATTTAAAAATTAAAAAAAAAAGGTAGTTTTTGGTGAAAAATGACTGACCTTTGAGCATAGCTGGTCCCAGGTTCAGGCTGGTTCTCGTCCGTGGGATAGCAGTGGAGCGGGGGCGGCGGCGGCTGCCCGCCCTGCATGTAGAACCCTCCGAGCCCCACGGCACCCAGCGGAGTCCTCCGCCCCGGCACCGACTGCGGTGGCGAGTGGGACTCCCCCACCGGCACTCCTTCCCACGTCCGACGCCCCTCCATCTTCAGAAACAACTATAACATTCCAATCTTAAAAGAACAGAACAACGCAGAACAACACGTCCGTGACGTTTGATGGTGTATTGATAGTGCAGCGTCGACTGGTCCACGATCGATCGCGGCACGCAGCTGGGGTGCGCACCCCTCATCTCAGCGCTCTCATTGTCCCGGTCTGATTTATTCCGATTCCACACGCCGGCTACACAAAAACTCGATTATGAACGCTCGTCAGCTGATAATTAGGTTAGCGCTTGCTCTAAAATATCACAGATATGACCGGGACGATTTTCGACTATTAATAACGTTCCAATATATCCATTGAAAATAAGATGTTGGGCTGCGATCGCTTTGATAATTTATTTAGCGATTCTGCCTTAAATGGAGCAGGGTTCGTTGACTCTTCTACGATCGTGATCCTGAGTGTGCTACTTTTAAAGGGTTATTTACACTCGTATTGAAATTTTCCATTTTGGTTGCGGAAAATTATGAAGAGAGATACGATAGTCATACAAAAATGAGGTTGGCACTCTCGACCTGATTTTGGCATCGAGACCCGAAGTCAAGGGTACTTCAGATGTTTTGTAATTGGAATTATATTTTATAAAATGTGGCAGGTAACTTTTTTCTAGATTAGATTATAATTAGATCCTTTGAGATTATGTATTTAATTTAGATTGAATAATTGAACTGCTATGATTTTTTTGATAAAATGATATTAAAAATATCTGGATTAATTGTGAAGTTAATACCGATAACCTCAATAATTTGTGATCGAAATATATATATATGTCGGAGGAAGCTATGAGTCGAGTTGATTGTTGTTTGCATACGTAAATCACAATAGTGTTTGTTTATTTTATAATTACTTTGAAAACTCTTAATTTAATCTTAATTGATTTGTTACATTATTTTATAACTTCAAATCTTAATAATTCAACAAAAAAATAAGAGTATTGTAGTACACTTTGTACGTAACGACCAATCAGAGCAGAGCACTTGCCTCGAGCGAGGTCGAGGCGCCATCTTGGCTTGTTTTTGGTTGACAGTTGATGCGAGGCTTTTGCGCGGGAGCAAACGATCGGGTTGGAACGTTGTTGTGTGGTTAAGAAAAGTAAGATCGGTGCCCCGAACTCGCTGCTCGGTCTTAACAGTTGATTTTACATTGCATTATCGTGAATTCATCAGAACTAATGTGTAAACAAACCTAAAATTTGAACTAAAATAAGTAGTGATAATAAAATTGTGTTTTAGGCTCGCATTTTACCCTGATGACGCCCACTGAGCCCGCAACCACTAATGACGATGTCGGTCGGCGGGAATAATGATTATCTCCGACATCAGAAGTGGGGATCGGTGCTGGCACAAAACGTGAGTGAACAGACAGCGGCAAAAGAAGGATGGCGTGCGTTATTTAAAGCGCAACAAACCAGCATGAGGTTGGTGGAGGCGCTAACCGATCCACCGATTACCGAAGAATAAAAGCATTACGGTGCCTAAACTTCAAACGGAAGATGCTGACACTGATGCCTGGGCCTGGCTAGCAACGGATATCTGCTCATTTGATTGTGATAAACAGGGAAGTAAATTAATTCTCATACTAAGTAAGGCTTTGAAAGTCCTGTTGCAACATAGTTTTCTCAGATAGCTTTTCCCTACATAATGTGGGTAGAATTTAAAGATTTTTTTTCTTGCTCGGTATGATACGTTGGAAACATGCGTAGACACTAAAAATGATTACTGTCAAACCGTAAAAAAGGCGATCCCTTGCTGCGTATTATGCAAGCCGTTTTCACTTTTCACTTTTCCGATGTTACGATGGGCTTTGGGTAAGGAGGAAATGGTTGTATCTTAGATAATTGCACACATGGGCCACTCGCAATGTTTTCTTTTCTAAATAACTAACTACCCGCAGTAAAATGAAACGTGAACTAATTACCCGCAGTAAAATGCAACAGCTTTCTCTTATCGCAAGTAATACGCAAAATTAATAAACGTCCTAGGTCAAGTTTTGTATCAACAAAATGTTACGCTTGTGGAAACGCGGCCGTTAGGCCGTTAATATGCGGCCCCTGGTGTCTTGCTACAAATGTGGTTTTGAGGCCCATGTCACATCGCGGTGCTCAAAAACATTGGCAGTTGCAAGCAGCAGCGCTCAGCCCACCGCCGCTGCACCTAGCGTTGTGAACTGAGTAAACGTATGCGGCCTGAAACCTGTCATCGGAAAAATTACGCAATTTGGTGAGCGGTTATTATTCTGTTTTGATTCCGGTGCCGATTGTTCCTAAATTAATGAAGGCATCTCTCGTAAATTTGTTGGTACGTTTCAGCGCGCAATTATTATTTAAACTGGGGTAAAAAAAAAAAAAAAAAACTAGAATTTTCCTTAATCGGGGACGGTTTATCTACGGATTGGAAACGCACTGCGGTTAGCATTCGCTACATTCTGACAGATTTGCGTGAGGCGCAAGGGAGTTCACTGAAGTTTCGACCTAATGCCTAAGACATGGGGTCGAAATGTTATTGTGTGACGGGTTCACGGAGCGGGCAAAAGCGATGCAGACCAGTTTTTGGTATTTAAGTTTCGCCTTAATTGCTTCGGCTTTAGGGTCTGAAATTGTACAATGGAGTATCTGGTGTATCGTTTATACGTAGGTACATTTTTTTATATCATGACAGAGGGTACGCTTGCTAAATCCTCCAAGTTCTTAATAGTCATGACGTAGATATTTTGTTTCACATTATACCTGACGATTGATTACTTAAACAACAATAATCTTATTGGTCACGAATGTCACGATTTATTGGCCTTAGGGTTATCCGTACACATATCGAGTGATCAACTTTCTATATTCCTGTACAGTTAATAATTGCGATGTAGGTAACGTGGCGGCTGTCTTTGACGACGTGGATACCTTAACAACAACTAACAAAACTTCTTAGCTGCTTTAAGAACTCATTCGTTGGAGCCACACCTACTAGTAGAGTAAAGACAGGTGAATTCGAAATAAATTTAATAGATCCTATCAAAATCGTACAACGGCGACCATATCACTTGAGCCCTGAAAAGCAGAAGTCAATACAGAATAGGTGTAGTGAGTAATTATCTGCTTGAGTTATTAGACCGAGCAAATCGCCCTTCTTCAGATACTTTTAGTCAAAAAGCGCCATGGCATGGGCTGAATAATCATAGACTACTGAGAATTAAATTCCAATACAGTCTATGACCGGTATCCTTTATGTCTAATCGGCGGTCAAGTTCAGAGGTTATCAGGCGCACAATTTTACACGTGTGTTGACATGGATAGTGGATGGTATCAAGTTCCTATAACCATAGAGTAAAATCTATGAAGGTAACCGTTTTTATTACCCCCGACGCTCGTATGAGTTTACTGTGATGGCATTTGGCCTTCTAAATGTCCCCTCTGTATATCAGAGAGCTATTGATATGGCTCTTAGTGACTTATCGCACTCCTATGTGACTGTCTACATAGACGTTCTCGTCATTTCTGCAAATACCGTAGAATAAGGGCTAGAACTTGCGCGTTGTACCTAAAGCTCTTAGTGGTGCTGAAACTTCGTTCAATATGAAAAAAATGAGCCTTTCTAAGGAAGCAGGTCCAGTTTCTGGGATCTGAAATGTCAGAGGGTAAAATTCAAGTTCTCAACCACCGCAGACCGTCGCTCAGCTTAGAATTTTTTTGAGTTTGGCGTCCTACTTTAAGCAGCTTGGCAGTAAGTTCTCCCTTAAAATGGCACCGCTTTACTATCGGTTGGCTAACAATAATTCTAAAATAACTTGGACCGCTGAATACAAAACAATCAGACTAGACATGGTATCGGTTTTGACTTCGTCTTCGGTTTTGGTGCTATTCAACCCGGAGTTACCTGACGTTTCGAAGAATTCGTTGAAAGTTGCATATAGAGTAGCTGAGCCACAAAGTGGTAAACAACCGATGGAGTTGGACCCCATACCGAGGACTAATATTCCTTGGCATACAATCCGCATCAACGCCACAGGTAAGCTCAGTGGCAAGAGTGATCAGAAGGAATACGTCTTTGTGCTTGTAGACGCTTTTACCGCGTGTGTGTTACTGAGGCATTCCACAGGAATTGGTGCTGGTAGTGCTGTCAACGCTCTCAAAGCGTCCATATCTCTTTTCGGACCTCTCGTGCGTGTTATTGTAGATCGGGATAGATGTTTTGCAAAAAAAAAGGTTTGGGGGATTTTTGATCACAATATCGAGCTACATTTTATAGCGACTGGCTCTTGTCGTGCTAATGACCAAGTAGAGCGCATAATGAGTACACTCAAAAAACGTTTTAACTGTCCCAGAAGTGGGGCATGACAGGACGTGGCAGGATGCATTAGATGACGTTCGTTCCCCCAATCTTGTGTGTCCTACCGAGCCAGACCCGTGCCTGTTAGATGAATATGACGGTAAGATTTTTACACTACATTTATTTTGTTTGAAGTCGTTAGCTTTCAGACTGTGTGTGGCGAATACTCAAGTTGTTTTGTAAGATATCCTATAGGTTGATGGTGGCGCAGCACGAGGTAGCTGTTAAGATTTGTAAAAGGCGAGGTGGCCTTTGAATGGCGAGTTGGCCAAAATAAAAAAAGGGCGAGTTGGCCAAAATAAAAAAGGGCGAGTTGGCCAAACCAAAAAAAGGGCGAGTTGGCCAAACCAAAAAAAGGGCGAGTTGGCCAAACCAAAAAAATGGCGAGTTGGCCAAAATAAAAAAGGGCGAGTTGGCCAAACTAAAAAAAAAAAGGCGAGGTGGCCATTCAAAGGCGTGGAGGCCATTCAAAGGCGAGGAGGTCATTTCAATATTGTCAACAGCAGAACGCGTAACGTGAAAAACGAACTACAAACGTGTCGTCAGGAGTGGCCGAGCTCTACAAGAATTTCTTTCTTTTCTGCACATGATGCGCTGCCTTCAACATCACACGAGGGCGTGTAATACGTCAGGAAGGCCGTGTCGGAGGAAGTTATGAGTCGAGTTGATTGTTGTTTGCATACGTAAATCACAATAGTGTTTGTTTATTTTATAATTACTTTGAAAACTCTTAATTTAATCTTAATTGATTTGTTACATTATTTTATAACTTCAAATCTTAATAATTCAACAAAAAAATAAGAGTATTGTAGTACACTTTGTACGTAACGACCAATCAGAGCAGAGCACTTGCCTCGAGCGAGGTCGAGGCGCCATCTTGGCTTGTTTTTGGTTGACAGTTGGTGCGAGGCTTTTGCGCGGGAGCAAACGATCGGGTTGGAACGTTGTTGTGTGGTTAAGAAAAGTAAGATCGGTGCCCCGAACTCGCTGCTCGGTCTTAACAGTTGATTTTACATTGCATTATCGTGAATTCATCTGAACTAATGTGTAAACAAACCTAAAATTTGAACTAAAATAAGTAGTGATAATAAAATTGTGTTTTGTGCTCGCATTTTACCCTGATGACGCCCACTGAGCCCGCAACCACTAATGACGATGTCGGTCGGCGGGAATAATGATTATCTCCGACATATATATATATATATATATATATATATATATATATATATATATTTATTGATATAAATGTGATATTTAACTGATATATAGCTAATAAGAAGATCGAATAAGATAAACTGTAATTTTTCTTTAAAATACCCGGCAGTTCCACATATCCCTACTGATCTATCGTTACAGGTAGGGAGAGTTCATCATAGAGTTCCTCACTTCTAATGAATTATACAGTCTTGGGTAAAAGTATTAACTCCCGAATTTCACATATTTAGGGAAGAAAACAAATCTTGAGTTTACGTAGGTATATACCTATATAGTTTTCTGGAAAATCAATACACACGGTACTTCCAGAACACGATAGAGATAAATACCCGTGTCAAGATAAATAATAATGTGTTTTCATGGCTGACACGGTTTGTATTTTATCATTAAAAATAGTCTCCTTTCGGCTCGATATACTTAGTTCAGCGGAAGACTATGTCTTTTAGTTTTAATCCGGCTTCCAAAAAGGC